>PNEQ01078907.1:19268-45110 GCA_003012365.1 Medauroidea extradentata
ACCGATGGTTTCACATCATTTCGGCAATGATACTCAAAGTAATTTCCAATACTTTTGAATGTGTATATACTCAAAATGGGCAAACGCACGCAAATTATGCAACCTAATATGCAGCTTGGCGGCGAGAACCTAACTCTGATGCCACCTGTTGGTGGAGTTTTGAACTGTCTGAAGCACGGAGCAAGCGAAAACGGCCACGCCGAGTCGAGGTCGATGATAGCGTCACATAATTCTCGCGCCAATCAAGTCTAATTATATTGTATGTATGAATGACAATAAGATCATAAGTAAATATTTTGAAGTGTATTAAATACAGACAGGTCGAGTTCGTCATATGTTCTTTCACTTATGTTTTATTCAAATAGGAAAATACACGAAGCTACGTACAATAAATCGCTACCAACCATACAAGCAGTAAAGTAACTCTTGTTAGTGGTGATGTATATGCAGTAACGGCTAGTGATTTTTTTCAGAGGTTAAATCTTTAGTGCTCACTTTATTCCGAATGGCCTATACCTTGAGTGATACCCCAATAACCACCTGCACGCAGCGATAATCGGAGAGCAGTGTAAGCTAATATAGCAGCGGCAATGACAAAGATGTTCGGCATACATTGTGCCACCCATGTGTGGTGGAGGCCACCTGCAACCCAATATCGGGTAACAGAAAAATACATCGTGGTCTAGAGTATTCCTGTTCATGCTCTATCTTGCGGGGTCGTGCTTGACCCTGATGCAACACATTTCCAGGAGGATTGAGATTAAAGACTTGCCGAGAGAATTCAAGACTTTAGAGTAAGTATATAAAAGAGAGCTGCGGCAGAGGCGAGAGAGTTTTTGGCTGGCAGGTGTTTAGTGTGAGTTAAAGTGATAGTGACGAGTGGCGAGAAGTATTGGGTTGTGACAAGTGTTCGAGGATGCCCGGCGAGTTGGTTCGCGGCGAGTAGTGGGAAAAAGGTGTTTCTGGGTCACAAAAGGTTCATCGGTGATAATTCATTGGGTCCACCATTGTGAGAGATTAGGAAGACTTTCCATGTACAGAGAACTTATATATTTTTACTAGTTAGATTGTATAACCTGTATGTAAATAGTAGTTATTTATTTTGTTTGACATCTATTGTGATTAATCATTATGTACATAGGTTTTCTTGTAGATAGCTGTAAATAACTAGATTTACTTTATTGATTTTCTTTCTTTTATCAAAGATCTCCTTCATCAAATGTACCTAGTCCCAACTTGTAACAATACTCACAATAATAAAATTTAAAAATATAAGTTTACAACATATAAAAATTTATACTTTTGTAATTAAGAATGAATGGATTGAAAAAAAAAATACTTTGTTATATTCAAATTCTATATTGCTGATATGAAAAAGCAGTAATGGGTTATTTTTAAAATATCATTTTTTATTTTGCAGTGTGTTTCTTTATATAGAAACCCTAATTTCTCCTCCCATGAGTTTACATTTCACGTTAGTAAGTATGAAAATGTTGTAACATGTTACTTAAATTTGTTACTTCAACTGAAAGTCTTATTTATTGCATATGTTGTTCATTTAGTACTTTTGGCTTATCTACACAATTTTATCTAGCTATCAAGATTGTTGCCCTTTACTATTTGGTGGTTCTGAAAACATTAGGAAATGTGACAAGTATCACTACAGTGCAACATGTAAGTTGATGTCATATTCAGCAGTAATTTATATTTTCAGCACGTGAAAAAAGTGCATCCGAATGGTCACTACAATTTGGGTGGATACTCATTTGGAGCGACAGTGGCTTTCGAAATGGCCCTCCAGTTGGAGAAAATGGGAGAGCAAGTGTCTCTCTTTCTAATAGATGGCTCGCCTTCTTGGTTGTCAACGTACTTACAACACTTGAGACCTGCCGGTGAAACTCCTGACAGCAACAAGGACGAGACTGTGGCGCTGGCTTACTTCGTGTCGCTGTTCTTGGATCTTGATATCCATGAGGTTAGTGTGACTAAACAACTAATGATGTTTAGAAGATAATTGTCTAGTGAACACACGCATCAGCAAAATTTAAATGTGTCCTTATGTGTGAAAATAAGCTATCCTGTTATATATAAGCGAATTCCTCATGGAAAGTCAACGAATTTATCTGTACAAGTCGTACGCCTATAAATAATTAGGAATGTATCAGTTTCAGTCATCAATTTTAACATTATATTATAATTTAAATATTTTATTTGGATATGTTTATGGGGACTTAAAGGAAATCTTAAATTACCCTAGGTACCCCGCACTAAAAGTGTGTGTGTTTTGTGCTACTGAAATTAAAACTGTAATTGAGTCGTATGTCCAACAAGCCAAAAACTTTTGAGGAATTCAGACCACTCAAACATACAATGTTAAGTGCAGCCAAACTTGATTGCAAACTGTGACCAAAGACTGTGGTTCAGAAGCTGTTCTAGTATTCGTCCCTTTCACAAAAATTAATTTCATTTATGTTTTATGAATGAGCTACAGCTCGTAAGCTTAAAATTTCTCAAGGAATGCTATCCTTTCTCTGCAGCAGTAGTGCGAAGTACGTCGCTGTTAAGTACTGTAACGGAAGAGTATTTATGTTATTTTTACTATACAAAGTGCTTGAACGCTTACTGACAAGGTGTTTGAGCGTGAGAAATGTGTGTGAAGTATATGTAGCAGTCTGTATGTGTATTAAATGTAGTTACGTGGTTGTGCTTTAAAATTGTACTTTTATGCATGTCGTGGTCTTGTTCTGTAGCTTGTTGCAAAGATTCGTAAAGCCAGAAGGTTGTGAGGTATAAATTTCAACTGCTGCCCTGGCTGTAGCTCAATTTAAAATCGACCCGTTAGTTTCTAAGCAGGATAATTCGGCCTTATTATGTCAGGCTCACAAAAAAGTTATTTCGATTAAATTATTTTCACGTCAATCGACTGTGTATATCTTTTAAGAAAACAACACAAAATGACTTGCAAGACAAGTTCTTAGCAATGTTGATTTAAAAATGGGACCAGCTTCAAGGATAAATGTACAGTAAATTTTGAAGAAGTTTTCGTCTAAGGGTAGAAACCGAGAAAGTTCAGAAAAACACAGGAGACAAAGGAATAATATTGCTCAATGCAGTTTAAGATATTACACACATACACCGTAATCACAACTGAATAACACGAATAGAGAGAGATTCTATTCAATAGTTAATTAGGCCTAATTTATCTGCCGGTAAGTTCAGTGAAAGAGGTAGAAGGTCTGGTTTAAAAAATTTTAATATCTTAAAATTAATGAATTACTCTTGCAACGGGGGCAGCAACCAGACCTCCATCGTTAACTGGGGTCGGGTAGTGCACAAGGCTATCCTGTTCTCCTACGTGCACGCCCATGGAAGCGTGCTTAACATAAACCATACACAACAGTTTAAACATGCTTGGTAATATATTACGATTCAACAAACTATGTACAACATTACAAACATTCATTACATACATTAAAAGCTCTGTTACAAGTCTCTACTCCCTAATATACGTACGTCGACACTTACTTATTGGGCCAAACACGCGAAAACAAGCTGTTGTCCTCTAGTACTTTTCCTGGCATGCCGTCCTTAAGAGTTCTTTGGGGCAGCTTCCTCACAGACCTCGTTTTCTCCTTCTCTTGAAATGTTGCACACTAAAGTATTAATCAAACACTGTGAGATCATCCGCCGTTCTCGGGCCTCTACTTAGCCCGATAAACATCAGTCTCCACAAATAGTTTGAACAGCCTATGAGCCAACCATCCTGAAGCGTCAGCACACGAGCCTCGAACCTCAGCTCTGCCCAGCTGGTGGTTAAATATGACGACTGTCGGTGTCTGTTCATGGTCTGGTCGTCAACTGCTCACAGTCTGCTGTAGGAATGCTCAACATCTCGACATTTATTTTTTTGGTTCTAAACGGCCAACAGCCCACGACCAACAACAATAATCAAGAATCTAAAACACCATAATTAAAAAATACTCAATAATCAAGACAACATGAAAAGTCTGGAAGATTCAAGAATAACGCAAACACAGCATGTGTGCCGAATTCCTGTCACAGGACACAAAAATCCTAACCGCTCACGGCAGTGGCTACTGAAGAACTTCATGTCTCGACATCGACTACAGGCGCGGCTTGCCGTACCAGAACACTGTGCCGTCGCCCTAGCGGCCAACACACCAACTAGGCCACACAGACTGCCAACTGCACACAATAAAAAGTCTCTCCAAATGATGAATGTCGCATACGGTGTCCATCCAGGGTGAGATGTGGGCACCGTCTCATCGTTTTAATATGTTTATTTAGCAGTATTATTTTGATGAAAACTGGTAAAAATGTACTTTTGAAGTTGACCATTGAAAGCAATTTTAATTAAATATCATTTCTAATGAGCCAAAATCTAGTATAAAGTTTCGTGAATCCTAACATCTTATGTACGTTAAACATTACAGTAAATCTAGTAACATTAGTTCACAAAAGTGCATGCAAGCAAGACTGTTAGAAAATGTATTCAAATTTATCATAAAATACTGTCATTACACTAAGTTAAATTTGAATAAATATTTTACATTCGTGGGAGTGTTATACTCTTCCAAGATATTTTGCACGATCAATTCGATAATATGTATTTCAGTAATGAGTATTGTAATAACCAGTGAAAGATTGGGAGTGTGCTGGTAGATGTGTGAATGGATATGTTAGAATTAATACTAGGGTAGCCGACGAACTCCACCAAAGATAACAAAGTGATGATGTGTGGGAACTTAAACAACTTTTCTTAGGGCTTCTAACCCTTCTTACTGGGGTATTGGGAGATACAGCGAACGTAACTTATTTTCACGTGTGTCTCTAAACCAAAACTATCTTAATGTAAAAAAGACTCAAATCACAGATTGGGGCAATGCGCACGAAGTGCAGCTGACACGTGTACACTCGGAGCAACATAAAATAGAAACCTAGACATAATAAACTATAATTTAGCGGTTATGGGACGTAGCTCTGCCATAAATGTCATTTTGGATGGCTTCTCCTGCTGGACACCCTCTCGACACGGATTAAAATCTTCTTACACTTTGAATAACGACCAACGGCCAAGCCCCACCCTTAGCGAGACACGGAACTCTCGGCAGCTACATCTTAACACGTCAACGGGCACGTAAGAAATCCTGAAAAATGTTTTCAACTCGACTCTGCTGACCAAAGCAGTCCTTTTTGGGCATCCGGTAGGTAGCCCCCGTTTTTTGGCTATCGACGGGCCATGTTTAGCAAACCGAAGCCGCACATCGACGGAAAAATGAGATCTAGCTCACGCCCGCACGAAACTAGTTCATCGCCCGTTGAAGTCAGCACTGAGTTGTACAATTAACGTCCGTCGGTTGTGAAACCTCCAAAGTCTCAGAGGCGCACGTCTGGGCGATATAACAGTGAAACTACTAAAAACTAATAAATTAATCCTCCAAAAATTTCCAACTGTGACAATATTACATTACATATCTTAACTAGTACTACTTGTATGTGCGTGGTCGAGTTGGGGTAAAAACTCGGCTGGGCTTCGCAAAGACCTGTGTTCGATCGCCGGTTTCGGCCTTCCTGATTTTTATTTTCCAGGGTTTCCTAAAATTACTCCAGGCCGTATGATGGGATTGTTCCTTAATACAAGCCCTGACCGATCCTCGCCTTCTTTGCTCCGTGTAACTCTGTCAATTTCTTGTACTGTTTGAGAGCACGTAACAGATAAAATAAATAAAATAAAATGAATAAAACTTGTTGAGAATAAATTTGTTTGAAAGAATCTTGCAGCGGGATTGAATCATTTGAGTGACATAGTGGACATACGCCGTTGCGTCAATAGCGTAAGTCAACATTTTCACTCTGAATCAGAATCTTGCAGAGGTATTTAGTGAATTTGAGTGAAGTAGTGGACATGCGCTATTGTATAAACAGCATGGTTAACGGAATAGTGATAATTTAAAAAATTTCATCAATTTAGCTAACTATCCTTTTACCAAACCTAGGGTATATATCTCATTTGTTAATGGTGATATATTTTCTCAGACATAATTATGTTACTGCCTTATTTTGAGTAGTGTAATTTCTGACACACGTTTCAAGATAGTTAATAAATTGCTCAGTTTAGGTACTGTCAGTATGTAAAGATTTAATGTCCCTAAGCTAGTTTCAATGTAGTATAGTATTTATAACAACAGTTAGAAATACATGTGCCCTTTGGCAAGATACAAGTATTATTCAGAATATAATTTGATAGTAAATATAAAAAGGAAAGCGCAAGTCTACAAATTATGTAGAAGAATTTATGGAAGGATGGGGCAGTAAAAGCCAGCAAACTAAATAATACTAAGCTTGTATAAAGCCCCTGGAACCTCCGGAAGAATAATTTGGCTTATTTTTTTATTTGTACTTAGTTTGTCAAGCTGCTTCAAAGTAATACTTACGTTAAAATATTTTCATCAACCTATCTGTTAGTTATCTACACAAAATCCCTGTGTTTAATGTAAATATCAGTACGTATGAATATGAAAATACATACAAGTATAATTAGAAAAAGTTTAACGTAAAATTCATTCTGTGAGTGTAGGCCTTCAATTTAATGTCATTACTATACTGATTTTTTGAATATGGGTGTAAATATACTCTCGAAGGGGGTGAATACTACATTTAAAACATGTAAAATGAGAGAGTAGCATTTGCTTTACATATATTTTTTTTTCAGTTACAATTTCTAATGTTGTTCGTGATTTTTTTTCCTCCAGGTTCGAAAGAGTCTTAGCAGATCTTCAAACTTTCAAGAGCGGTTGTCGCTGCTAGGCCAGCTCTTGACGGGCCAAATGCAGTGTCCTGAGCAGGTTGTGGCAGCAGCTAATTCTTTCTACAAAAAAATAGTCGCAGCAGTTTTATACAAACCAGCGGAGAAGTTCAAGGGGGACGTAACTCTCTTCAGAGCCAATACCGGATCTCACAATACTGGATATGATTATGATCTTTCTAAGGTACAGTAAAAACTTTTAACTGCCTCTTATTCAGTCAAGTATGTAACTTGAATGACGTTAATGTCAATCAGTTTCGTGTAACCTTATCAAGAGAGTTATTTGAACTGTATTGAATTATTTCCATTTATCATAATATTGAATTATAATTAAACAAAATATTACATGACATACAATTGTTAGTCCGGATGAAATAACACTTTTTAAGTGTAATTTCTTGCACAATTTACAGAAGAAAAGTAATTATTGTAGACATATGTTGTGCCTGAAATTTCTTTTAGCAAAGCCATTAACCTATTACAAGTACAAAATTTGTATGTTTACTATTGTGGTTTATTCCCTTTTTTCTGTGACATAAGATATTTCCACAGTGATTAAAATAAGAGGTGATACAGTTAATATTAAAATTATATTTCGATGTTTCGAGAATAATGAATTTTCCGATATATAAGTTCTACAAAAAGAAGTAAACAAGAATAATTTTAGTTTCTGTATATACGTTTTGAATGTCAACTCGTACGTTTTCATGTACATTGATAATAACTAATCATCATTTATATTTATTAAAGCTCTCTTTTTTTGCATGATTACTTATTTCAGCTATTCATGTCTGTGTAAGTCATTTCAATTAATTTCCAATCACTAGTCAACAAAACGAAAACAGGATGATCCGTATAAATTATTATCATACAGTACTGCTCCAACGATTCTGTAAAAGTAAATTTTTTAACTTAGGCACGAAACTTCACAGTACTGAAAACATAAAATGTGGTAGGCCTAGTAAAAATATTATGAATTGCCTCTTTTCCGTGGTCGCGCCGTTCTTAGTTCTTACATCTCATAAATATTTACTTTTCTGCTTTCTCTTTCTGTCAAATTAATTACTCATCTTAAAATGACAACAAGAGTAATAAGGAATATATGACACTGGCAAGTTTGTATAGTACTCTAACAATTATGTCTGAAATCCAAGAGACGTATGTAAACAAACTAATAAGTGTCACAGTTTGTTGTGTAAGAAATTGCGATAATAACTCAGTATAAGTTAGGAAATTTACACTAACACTTTAGTTTTACTTGATAAGTCCATTCCCGTTTGAGCCTGGCTGCACCCAGAGTAAATAACTTGTAACACTGGTGTATGTAGTGGGACAAAGGCATCTTACTTTTATTTATGTAGCAAATTAAGTTACGGTTCTATGATACACAAGTTAGTTGTATACAAATTTAAATGTGGATATTTATTTAGCAAAACTTACAGTGAATGAAGCGTAGGAAAATGGCTGCAGATATGGAAGCATATCGTGCATAGAGGGACTGGTTAAATGTTAAAGTAAACAGCAGTACAAAACCATAAATATTCAGATATGTGTGTAGATATGACTTTAAATAGCCAGTTTAGTAAATTAAGTGAATCAGTAAACAAAAATGTAGGCAGTAGTGAAGGGGTGAAGAAATTAAACAAGAAAATAGGCAGTTTGAATGAAAATGTATGTTAAAGATTAGGATTGTGAAAGGAAAAATAAACAGTGGGCATGAAAATATGTAAAGAAAAGTTAACAGTGTGGATTAAGAATGTGGACAAGATAATAATTGTTTAATCAGTGAAATATCGAACCAGAAAACAGTATTAATAAAAATATGGACACTGGACAGAGGGGAACAATTAAGAACATGATGGAAAAGATAATCAACTTACTGAGAGGAAATGACAATTAATTCTCCAGCAGCATAGGGTCTAATTGTGGATGTGGTAAACGGAAATTCTGTCTGTGCAACGACAGGAAAAAAAGGACGATAATGGGCCATTGCAGCCTCCCTAACATCACAAAAGAGGAAAAACCGGCTTGCCATTATTGGTATAACTCCACCAGTAGTCTGAAAGTAACGATGACCAAGCTCTTGAAGATTAAATAACCAAATGTTCTATTTATACCCTTATTGGCTGCATGGACGAACCTGAACGTATTACCTGGCACATCATTGCTGAGGGGCTCCATGCTGAGTCAACTGCAGTCACTACCAGAACAACACTGTATTGAATATGACACACTGGTAACCATCTTGGAGCCGCACTTTGCCGACACTGCTTGAGGCACGTACCCCCTCCCCTCACCGCACTACGGAGCTGTGACATGACGTCGTGCGACAAGCCCACCATTCTCTGGAGGGGTATCCAGAGGAAGCAAGTTATGTCATCGTAGTCGGCTTCTTCGCCGATGACATCGCCGATACAGAGGTGCGGCAAGTATTACTCCTGGCTGTGCCGCATACAATGCATGTTGCACTGGTCTAGGCACTCAAGGTGGAGTAGTAGAAAATTATTTGAATTTTAAAAAATGGCTAAAACTGAAAATAAAAATTTAAAAAGTTCAATAATTTTTTTAAAAATACAAATAATGTTTATTCTTTAATTTTATGAGCATGTCATTGTAGCCTGCAATGTCTTTATTCACTGTGATTTTTTTGAGTTTGGTATATCAGTTGGTTTTAGTGTAGTCGTTAAAACGGAAACATGCAAAATATGGATTTAACAAGCGATTACGCGAAAACCATGAGAGAGAAAAAAAATTAATAAGAGCCAAATTTAGTCACATTTTGTGTCTAAAACAAGAAAAAAAATATCTGGTACGAATATAAAATAAAATAATGATGATTAAAATTACGGTAGCTGCGCCCTTAAGGGGAATTAGTCCCTATATAAATATTGTTAAAATGAACTTGAAATTATTTATTTTGTAGTAGACATAAATGACAAGTATTGGAGAAACATAATTTTTTTCAGAAAAAAATATTTAATATATGTTTTGACACTTTAAACGAACTTTGCCTACAAATTTTGCAGCCATTACTGCAAGAATCAGAATAAAAATTTTTTACTAATTACTGCATTCACTTGCTAGATTGAAGTACGAGAATTGTGTGTCACATTCTGTTTTTAAAAACAGTTGTTTGAAACAGTTTACTAATGCATTTTACATGCTATGTAAATGCATTTTTTATAATTTTTTGGTATGTAATTTCAGTAGCAAATTTACACACTTTAACCAACGATTTGAAACAAAAGTACTACACGGTATCATACTGTTGCATTTAAATGAATTTTATAAGCAATAATATTGCAGTTTGTTAAACTGGTTCACGAAATGTAGACACAAAATCAAATGTATGTAATGATGTGTTAGGTTGGCTAATAGTTCCCTGTGAAGTGCTTCCATCTGGCGGGATGGACGCGAACTATTTGAACTGTACGAAAGCATGTTCCTCCCCCTCTCCAACTGTCGGACAGGACCTGTGTCACATACAGTTGAAGGAAGGGGGGAAGGGGAGGGGGCATGAGACAGCCAGCATACCATGGGAACGTGGGAAACAAAAATGCTTGCAGCCAGGCTGGCTTACAGTGTTGCCATATCTTTAGAAGGATGCCTTCCCTTTGTTGTGGCACACGGTAACCAAGCCTTTTCTACCTACCTTGATCCAAGCCAACAGGCACTCACTGCCCAACCCACCGTTGATAATCTGTATTTCCAGAAACAAAAACGGGATCTGTGTTAACACTTGTGTTATTATTAGTACGTTTACATGTAAAATTTAAATTGATTTAAAAACACTTGCCGTTCAGAAAGTTTTATTTAAAAGGCTAATTCGATACGAGTTTCAAAATTTGGGATCGTAACCATATGAATCGACTGTTGAACAACATGAAAACGTGGATCGTATTAAACACGAATTGAAAGTAAGCAAGCACACTCGGCAATTTTAGTTTCAAACTACAGATTTTATGTTTACTGCATGTGCGTATTTGTTGCAGATCGTCTGTATGAATGCGTGATACTCAGAAGTACTTAAGTTTTATTATAAAAACACAGTAATTTTCTTGTCTCCATGTTCAATTTATTTTGAAATGTAGGCCTACTAACATAACAAAATTAAAAAATAAAATGTTATGTTTATTTATTTCATTTCAGCCGACATACCTAATTTCAGTTTAAACATTTTCAAAGTGAACAAATTCTCCCAGCTTACTGAAATCAATGTCAATTATATCCGCACTTAACTTGTAAGCAGGTATTGTTCTCAGTCGTATTACAATACTTAATTTGTTTTAAAAATGACATGTAAACATACTATATGTATGATTATCTTAAAGAAGGTCTCACATATCACAGCATTTTTTTTTTTGCAATTAAAGCTTATTATCTACATTTATCAAAATCACAATAGTACAAATAACATTAATTATTCAAATTTTCACACATGACGTTTCACACTCACGAAAGCATATCTGTGAAATTAGACTACATAGTATTCCTATTTTCCCCCGTTTCTAAATATGTTAACGCTAATAAAAATTAAGAAACGTTTCGAAATATACCTACCAACAGCAATATTTATCATTCGCTGTACTGCTAAAGAAATTCATTCTATTAATATGATTAAAAAAAAAATTTCATTTCCACTAATCACTTGCACTTGTGATTACCGCCACTTCAAGTTGTTAAAAATAATCAACAGTTCACAGGTAATATATTTTTCATAATGTTAAAAGTTTACTTTACACAATGTTTTTTATCATCGTTGTTTACGTGTCCTCGCTTGTCTTGGCAGAGGTACACTGGGGTAATGGGTTAAGCCGATAGTATACTGTATCTGATTCCATAACATCGTGTGCAAGGTCTGCCATAGCAGCCACTAAAGCGGCCGTGTTACAGAAACAGTAGCAGATTTGACCTGAGAGAGAGATTTCGTACCACGTGTGCTAATAGAACATGTTCTCTTTTCCGTAGCAGAAACGGTAGCAGATTCTGTACCAGACCTATCATGTTACAGTATCAGAACGTATGGTGCACTATGCGGCATCTGGCGAAACCACACACACTAACGAACGTATTTTACCACTTGCCAGCCGAAGATCACATTTATCAAAAGAAAGTGAAAACAAACATATGCAAACTGTAGTAAAAATAAAACTGTCAAATACCAAAAATGTTAAATAATAAATAAAAGCATTTTTAAAACGTTTATCAGTTAATGATCTCGAAAATTATGTTTTGCTATATATTGTATTACATTGACATTATTTTCGATCACCTCCATCGTTGAACTTGGTAGCTCAGATGAGTGTGATAATAATTATACATGATTTTCAAGGGAATATCTGCGACAACCAGTTACTTCATTGAGACTTTTTTTTTATTTCCGTCCGTGCGGCGAAGAGCTGCAGTTTGGTTCGTGTTTCATGCTATTACTTTCCTCATTCACATCACAACTCCAGTTATCTTACGAGACTTCATATTAGGCCTGCGGCAAGATAGGTGGAACATGGCTATATGTGGCAAACTGCGCAAGTATTATGACAAAGATTTATTCTGGATCTGGTATCCAATGAAACTGAACTGTCCACCCAATATTTCACCCAACTTTTTAACTGTCATAACACTAAATGGCATAGTACTGATTGAAGTAAAATTATGTTACTTCCGGAAACGTGCCTTCTACAGTTTCAACGTGAATAATATTAAATTGTTGATTAATGGAATTTGGTTTCCTCTGTAGATGCCACTACGACTTTTAAAAAAAGCATTTTTTTTATAAACACAATTAACTGTGTGATAATTGTTGTACTTAACACTGGGAAAGGGAAAAATTGTGCATATGTACAATAAATACTTATTAGCCGACCTGATCAGATAATATAGGTGGTTTTGATTTAAGGTTAGATTTATCAGTCACGATATGGTTCATTATCGTTCAAAAGTTTCACCTACTAAATTTTCTTTAAAAATGTCACTATTTCTCTCGTGAAAAAGTTTCAATTTATTTTTCCCAGTAATTTTCAACCGCACCTATCAACACAGAAAATGTAGTAGAAATAGTAGTATTAATGTAATGCATATTCCAGTGAGAATGATGATTATAGTAAAGTTTGCAAAGATAAATTTATTTGTGCATTATATTACACGCCTGTCATCCGCTTTGTGCTGAATTTGCATTACTTCATGTATAAAAATGTTTTTTGGAAGATTTACACTACCTAAAATATTCCAGCCCAACATAACCTTCAGGGATCCTGTGCTATCCTGTCTCTGGCATATCGGCCGTGTCTCCTGCCAGTACAGCAGCCACTACCGTGCAATAAGAATATTCCTTACCAGAAAGCATGGTGGCCTGTATGGCAGCTGACGTGACAGCGTGTATGGAGGCTGCTAAGATATCAGGGGAAGGGAAATGGGCTTACATCTCGTCGACATCGAGGCCTTTAGAGACGATGTTATACAACAACAACAGGAATTAGGAAAGGTGTCTGCCTACTTTAGAAGCCGTTCCAGAATTCGCCTGGAGTAATAACAAATTGCAACTCACTGACACCACAATATGTGGAAACAGTATTGGCATAAATATTGCAAAATTTTGTATTGTTTAAAAACAATATTATTTCGTACTCTACACAATTTCACAAAAATAATCACATGGTGTCACGGACTTTCAGTTTCACTCAGATTTTTGCATTCTTTTAATTCACCCTCAAGTATATCGTCAAATAGTTTAAAAAACTGAATATCCTTTATGAAGTTAATTACAACATTCTTGCCATCCATTTGTTTCTTTATTTTCTTTAGAACTTGTGATTTATCATTATGGACACAGAACAAAGCTGGTAAGGATAAATCCAGCTCAACAAACTTAACATAGTCATGTTTAAAAGACAAAAAAAAAATATTCTTATAAGAGCCCATATTACATGAATAGAATGGCCAACGTCATAGAATTGAATTGCAAATACCAATGATCATGAAACAGAGACACAGTGTTTATTTTAAATTTTCTTATAATTTAATTGTTAACACGGGAATTAATAAGTTTCTCATAACAACAATTTAGCCCACGTAAAAAGAACATTTAAGTTGTAAAATAAGAATTACATAATAACATGGTATATTTCATTTTTGCAGAATGAAAAATTTTGCACACGCGTCACACTTCCGTTTAGTCGACGTATCATTTTCATGTAAATGCTTTTTTACGACTTCATCGACAAAATTGGATAAAGTGCTATAATTTATTCATTAGAGTTCACTCATAAATAAGTTAAAATAAATATGTACGGGCGATGGCCCACGGCAGGCTTTGATTTACAGCATTTTCCCTGTACAAGCTTTCAGAAAGGCGTATCCCGTTTTTTTTATATTACTTTATATAATTTTTGCATTGTACAGCTAGATAATAAATACTGTCTGATATTTGCTCGAAAATAATAAATAGCATAATATTTTACATATCCCCAACAAATTTCACACAATAGTTAGGTAATTTACTATCTAACACTGTAAAGTGAGTAGGAGAATAATATTTAGGGTACGAAAGGTCACAAAAGTGGGTAGTCAGCCTTCTCGAAAACTTGTTATGTGGAAAATATTGAAAATCCAAGACAGTCGTGCTCAGTTCCCCTAAAATATTGCATGTATACGGTATTCGATGGCAGAACATCACACCCTTGACACCTAAACTGGGGGCTCCTAGGCGTCTGTATAATGAACCCTGATAGATTACATGAAATGAAGCCCACAACTGAAAAACGACGAAACGCGAAGTGCCGGGGAAGTGGGAGTTTTCCGAAAATAAAAATCTTGCTGGACAACGGAAACGCCTGCCACATTTCACGCATGCGAAAAATCGGGGATGGAAAGAGACCGGTAACCGCCCCAGGGAGGGGTGAGAGGCCGGAAAGAGTAACAAGGATAAAGATGTGGGGAGGGATGTGAGGAGTTGGCTAACACCACGTGATCAAGTATGCGAGTGTGCTGCTCTCCTTTGTGAATCTGCGGAAGTATTTCAGCTACGAAGAGAAATGATTCTCTAAACACACAACAGATGTGTTAGTATTGGAAACCTGCTACAAGATGGCGGGGACTAATATCCCTTAATTCTGCTTAGCTTGCTACAGCTCATATTTTACTCCCTAGACCTTCAGCTTCTTGAGATAAGCAGCAAGGACGGCGGATGAGAGGACGGATCCTGTGTCAGTACATTTGCTGCTCTGATTCACCTTCATGCTCACACAGTTGGCCGTACGTGTTTTTATCTTTTAGTTTAGTGGCAGTTTCAAATTTACTGTACACTAATTATAAATTATAATTTATCACACTAAATGTCCCATAAACTTGAGCGAGGAGCAATAAATCCTTGCAGGCTGACCATTGCATTGTTAAAGTATCGTGCACACCGTCAGGAATAGCGTGGGAACATGTCACTTTTTTTTTGTCTTGGAACGAGTCTGTTTGAACATCAGCTGAAGGGGAAGAAAGAAAATAAAAGGTAAAAAATAAATTATGCATGGTGTGCCGTGTGTGCAAACGAGCATGTCTAGCTTTAGCATTGCTTTTCAACGAACTATCTATCTAGATTTGGTAGCATTCACTTAGGTCAGACGTGTTTTCTGTCGGCACACTGCCGGAATAAAATCACAAGCTTGTGACCTTGCTCAATGTCAACGCATACACGTGCGCTCACTTCTGTTACTACTAATAATTAGAATTATTGGCTTCGAACTTAACTTCGTGCCGCCTCTAAACACAGTTCACGACTAGTGCGCGAAAATAAAGCTACTACCAATGTTGGCGTCGCTTATTGTTGCCGCAAATAACACTGCCCAACAGACAAGTGAACGATTACGTTCACCCGTCCAAGCTGATTTTTATATGTCTCTGGCAAGCGCACAAATTATTCGACGCGTGCCACAGTGTGAAAGGGAACACATGATATGCCAAAATAAATAAATAAATTCCTACACTTGGTGGTAAACTGATTAGGCCTATATAGGTCTGCAGCGGCCGGCAGAGTAATCATGTTGACTGCCGGCGTGTGCACTCTTGCAGCGCGCCCTCATGGGCGAGACACCGTTGAGGCAACCCAGCGATAGATCGCCATACTTACATGACATGGCGGAGATTTTGGAACGTTTTGACTTAGCGAATGGTTGCACCCATACTTGTTGGGTATCATTGTAACCAGCGCAAACTTACCTGTTTAAATAAACCTATATTTCCTTAAAATAACGTACTACTTTGTAATTAAGTAATATTAAAGACAGTTTTAATGCAATTTTTGGGTTTAGGGGTCAGAATCGGCCAAATTCGGTTATAGCGAAGACACGGCTATAGCGAAGTTCGAACCCAGAACCATGACATTTCGCTATAACGAGACTCTACTGTACCATGTTGTGACGTCATGGCCCTGGCCACAATATTGGATGACCTTGATCTTTACATCAATGTCACCAAAGATAAAATTTCCAAAATTTTCTAAATTAAAAGAAATCAAAATTATGAAAAAATTATTTTTAAATTAGGAAAAAATTCAAAAACCCCAAAAATATCCAAAATTTCTAAAAACTAAAAATAAATTTAAAAATTAAAATGTAAAAAACTTCGAAAATTTCAGCAATTCTCAAAAATAACCACCTTGTTTCCGGCCGCTATCTTGGGGTTTATTCCGAGTCTTCATAATTCTTTCGATTTCGCATTCCATCCGAACTCTGCACAGATGTACAATTTATTAAAAATCTTTTTATATTAAAATTTTTAATGAAAAACAATTTAATAAAACTTTTTATGTAAAAACTATGTAATTAAAAAAAATCACCGACACGTCCTACTCGGAAGAGGTCCAACAATGCTTTGGCTCCCCCCACCACTTTTCACATGTATATAATAAAGTACTGCACACCTGCCCTTCAATACCCCTACCCATTCCTTACATTTATTTTAATTGTCTGTTAGTCATTGAATGAATTCCCCTCCCTTTACCCCTTCTTCACCCACCCACCTTAACACAGACAGTCGTGTTAGAACATGCTCAAACTCAACTTCCTCCTCCCCCTTTCCTAGAAAGGGAAACATTATTATTTTCATATCTACCCAGGGTCTTAATGAGCAATTTCCCCCACCACCATTTCCACTAGCAGCCAGGAAGACGTCTCTCCTTCCCCGATAGAATAAATTAGAACATAAATTATTATAATATGACTAGCAGTTCCCGCGGCTTTGCTTGCGAGTATTATTCGTAACTGGTAATGTTTACTTTAATTAAAAACCTCTTTGTATACAAGATTGGTACTTCAGTCATCAAGTGTTAGAATGTTGAACTAATTCTGCAGCAGGGTAAGTAGCTATAGCTGTCCACGCGAAAAGCAGTCTTAAGATTGTCCCTGCCACTAATAGCGAGTTCGCCTGGGCGTTATTTGTAGCCCTGCCAATTTGGCGTTGTGGGGTTGTTACAGACACCTAAAGTAAGAGGTTAATCGAATGAAAAACATCTGATTTACCCTGTGCACAACCATTGGTGACTGTGCCCTCAATTATATAGTTTCAAAATATTCACTTTAACTTAAATGCTAATACAAAGTTTCAGTGGGTAAAGGTTTCGCGGAAACGTATTTGGTGCCGCAAACTTGAGATTAGTGAGATGAAATGAGATGAGATAAAATGATAAAAATGTTAGGAATATGTATATGTTGTTCACGAACAATTGTCTAAGTTTAAAATCTATTTTTCGTTTCGTACTGTTGTGTCACAGTATAGTAACTTACCATATTTTTGTTAATATCTACAATTCAGTAGTGATTTTAAACAAAATAACATGCATGACTTAATCACTTTTGGCGGTATACCGACGATATTTCAGCTGTTGTAGAGGAACCTAAATGGAAAGTGAAAATTTAACCCCTTATAATCGACTACATGTAAATTGCACTAATTTGTTCTCCCTTGTAGTTTTTGTGTGTTAGAATTGTACGTTCGCATGCAGCTTTTAACGAAATTCGAGCCCAGAACCACCCGTAATTTAGACCTAAGTAACAAACAACTGCGTCACGTAACGTCAAAATAATTCATTAAAATAAAATATAATTTTAAAATGTCCCGGGATCACAGAGGTTGTACAACACCACCACGGTCGTAGAAGAACAAGTCTGGACACTCGCCTATCTAACAATGTATTTTGCTTAACCCCTTGTTGTTTGGCTGTAGTTCGTCAAGTTACCGAGAATGCCGTACTTTTTTGCGCTCTTTTCCGGGCGGTCGGACTCAAACTTCGTCCACTCTCGTCCATTGTTAAATTTACAAAGTAAATAAAATTGCTGGAGCCTTTTCTTAAATTTGTGAGCAAAGAAAGTATTTCATAAATTGATAAAAAATACGTTTTGATAAATTGTTTATCTTAGCGGAAAGGAAGTGGGCGGAGTTTAGTCCGACCGCCCTAACATCAGCGCCAATAAAACACAATATTCTCGGTAACTTAGTGAACTACAGCCAAACAACAAGGGGGTCAAGTTTCCAGGCGAGTGTCCAGACCTGTTCTTCTACGGCCGTGAACACCACATACCGATAGGTTACTGTAGAGTGAAACTCCTATAAAAGGTTATTTCTCGCTGCTCGTTTCGGCTTTTCTGATTGTCTGCCTTATGTTGACCAACATAGTTTTATTCTTAATAATCACGTTATCTTATAAAGTAAAAAAAAAAAAAACGTACATATGTATATATTTTTGAATACTTACGTAAGCATCACTCTAACACGAACAACACCTCAACATCGCTACTGGTTAGATAGATATCGTGGATTGATGGAAAACAAAGTTTGTGTTTTTTCATCCTTTTGGGTGACGAATTTCGAAATATTTTAGATTCACATCTTAGACATTTGTATAAGTATCCAATTGAAGTGTAAATCACATCGCTAGGCCGTTCAGTCGAATCAAATCGATCATTCACTAAAAAAAAAAAAAAAAACCTTATCACCCCTACACATTACTGAGAAATCGAATTCCGAAAAATCTTAAAACCGTGTGCGATCATTTCTGTAATCATTATCCTGAAGCAAAAATTAATTGTATATCTCGACGGGTTCGATAGATATCGAGGATTTATCTAAAACACATTCATGGTCTTTTCACCACCTAAGAGAATAAATTTCGAAAAACCCTTGAAAATCATTTTAGAATACTTTATTGGTATCTCGTGGACGTAAAAAACACAACACTAGCCCGCTGGGTTCAAGATATATCGACGATTAATTGAAAACGCTTTTCACCACTTTTCACCCCTTTTCACCTCCTTAGGTGGCGAATTTCGAAAATTCCTGAAATTGCTTTTTAGGTATTTGAGTAAGCATCAACCCTAAACAAAAATCACGTCGCTATATAAAAAGCTATGGGATCGATATATATCGAATGTGAGTCGAAAACACACATTACCCCTTTTTTAACCAGTTTAGGGCTGAATTCGGAAAATATATTTTAAATGGTACTTGGAGTATTTACAAAAGGACCAACTTAAAGCAAAGAGCATTTCGATATCTCGATTGATTCGATAGATATGGAAGGATAATCGAAAACACATTTCACCCTTTTCACCCCCTTAGAGGTCGAATTTCGAAAAATCCTGTCTTAGTGCTCGCCTACGACCTGAGGGGGACCCCCACAAAAATTTTCACAATTCTAGGTCCAGTGGTTTGGGCTGGAGTTTGATATGTCAGTCAGTCAGTCAGCTTTCATTTTTATATATGTAGAGATATTCGCTAGATCCAAGTTCAATTCCCAGGAGACTTTCCGTTAGTATTCACGCTGGTTTCTTCATAAGGTTTTCTCAGGCTTCTCCTATTTATTCTACCTTTTCTGAGAATGCAGCACCCTTCCCCTTATGGGCTTGGGACCATCAGAGCCCTGTGGGCTATTGTTCCACGTCTTTCAAAGAGCTCTGACAGGGTTACACCTTATCTCATTCCCTGTATCATTTTCAGTTATTTAACCATCGCGGTACATGCACGGTTCTTCTCTTTACATGTCACCCCTCGTCAGGGCAACTGTATGACAAGGTGTTAATGTCATTTATACACGTAATGACAATTCCAACACATATTCTGTAGTGTGTAGGAAAAAAATTAGCAATAGCAACGCAGAAAAGTCTTGACAGCGCCGAAAGAATGAGTAGTAACACAACAAAAGTGTCATGATTAAAGAAAAAACTTGCAAAAAACTCAGCACAGCCTAGCGAGAAAACAATACCTCTTGTATGTGCTCTGATGCCGTACGAATAAACAATAAAGGAATAATGTTGTAAAAATACATTATCTTTGTGTAGGAAAATAATACTAACAACAACGCAGAAAAGTCTTAAGGTAATGTCGAAAGAAATACGTAGTAGTAACACAACAGAAGTATCGTGATTAAAAAAAATATTGCTTAAAATCACAGCACAGCCTGACAAAAAAACGATGGCGCTTGCAATTAGCTCCACTGTGCTATAAAAATAATGAAGGAAGAACCATATCAACACATGTTCTCTAGCGCGTAGGAAAATAATAGTGACAACAGTGCAGAAAAGTCATGAGGCAATGCCGAAAGGAATAGTAGTAAAACAACAGAAATATGGCGATAAAACAAAATACTTGTATAGAAACACAGCACAACCTGGAAAGAAAACAATGCATCTTGTATGTGCTCCGGTGTAAAACAATGATGAATTATGTGAACACACACTCTGAAGAGTGTAGGAAAAATTAGTGATAGCAACGCAGAAATAATTAGTAGGAACACAACAGAAGTCTCGTGATAAAAGAAATTACTTGCATAGAAACACAGCACAGCCAGACAAGAAGACAATGCATCTTGCATGTTGTCTGGTGTGCTATCAGTGTAAAAATTTCATGGTTAATAATTTATTATATTTCTACATATCTATGCGGAACCGTGCGTACCCCGTCTTGCAGGATATGATGCTTCTCGCCTGATGATGTTATTGCCAATTTGTGCATACATTCCGAAAAAAGTGTATGTGTTGGACCGGATGCTGAAAGTGTTCACGCTCATGGTACAATTTTGTTGCAGGATGGTTAAGAAATCTTAGAATTATCTTTTCATTTACACTACACTCTTCTGTATACCTTTAACGTTTTTAGTTACCTTACCACTGCACATGTAAGCATGTAGTTTCGCACGGAGACTCACGGATTTAGTCATGATGTCCGCATTTGCCTCGTCCTAGAATTTCCCTTTGACTTTCTTGTTCGTCGACTAGTAGCAAGGGTGGTCGACGGGGTACCTACTGGTGTCGAACTCTTTTAAAAGTTTATCGTCTGTGTACAAGTCCTGATAGAAATCGTCGGTCCATATTTCGTAAACGAAGCTGTCTGTGTCCATGTACAAGAGCTCAAGGTCGTCACCGTACCGCATGTTCATTATATTGTAGTGGAACCTGTACATTAAAGTCTTGGACAAATATAGTACTGCGAACCCTGCATATAATGGTCTGTCCAAGAAAATTATGTCATGCCGCAGGTGTACTAGTGACAAATTTTCATTGTGTATGGTTTTGTCCAGGAGTGTAGGTTTCGCCATGAGATTTTTATTCTTTTCTCGCTACACACCAGCTCCATTTTTGTGTCTTTTTACTCTCAAGCAATTTTCCAAAACTTGCATTGTTGGCCAATTTAAAGAATTCCTTTCCAAAATTATTGTTTGCTGCCTGTCTCCTTGAAGTGTCGACTTTAATGAAGGGTTGCATCCACGTGGACTGGTCAAACTGGAGCAACCTGAGTATCTTCATGAGCTTCAGCTCGTCTTCCAGCGCCTGCTTCAGGTTCCTATAATGAAAGACATAGTTTGTTTTGTCGTGCAGGGTGGTCATTGGTTTCACTTGTTTCGAGCCCGGCAGACGATGGTTCACAGACAGAAGTGGTAGTCCTTATGCGATTCATTCAGGGTCCTGCGGGTGTATTATGACCTCGCGTCGCTAGCCTGCGACTGCACGCAACTTTGCGATGCATCGTGGTTTAGATAGCGAATTTGTGATCATGACCTTCCGCGTTTGCGAGTGTCGCTATCTTTTGCGAGTACGCAAAAACTTTGCGACAAAGCACTCTTAGCAACGGCAGGTGGCAATGCTTCTGTGGATAAATTTCTCTCTTAAAAAAATATTCCAAAATTCCTATTTACAGCGACTAAAATTTCTCTTTCCGTGGTTAAACTCCATCCTCTGTGGTAGTGCCACCTAGCCTAACTATTATGTAACAGTTTATATGATTAGCCCAGTTCCAAAACTCTCCTTGTCCATCACCAAGGAAAAATGAATTCTGAACAGTTTTGTGTAGTTTTTAAATGTGCGCATAAGTTGATGTGATGATATTTTCCAAAACTCGCCTTATTCAATAACAGAGACACTTTGACAAACTACTTTGGCCATGTCACAAACGGGCTTGCCAGTCAGTTTTTCATGATACACTCAGTTTTAGTGAAAGTGGACAAGGGAAGTTTTGGAACTGGACTACTCGTATATGCTCCGCTAGATGTCGGTAAGAATTCCATCACAAAACTGAAGCTATTTTAGCGACGCTGTATGCAAGGGAAGTACTGCCGTAAGGCATTTTTTAAAGTGATATACATTGAAAAAATTTTCTAAAGATCATTCTTCCAACGTAATGTTGATCTTCGTGAGAACACGGAAATATACACATGTACAAAACGAAATAAATAAAAATAGGTCTTAGTACCAAATAAAAATTTAGGCATTTACGACATGAGTTATGAGACGGCGTAATTGTTTCATTTGAAAGACTCGTTTTTCACCCAAGTATTATGTCTCCATAAAAGTTAGTGGATATTCACTTGAAAATAATGCGTTAAAGTAAATATTAATATTGCAAAAAATATTGTTACTATTAAATACTACTTGTTATGTCTGTTAATTGTCTCGAAAGTAATCGGGGCGGTAAGAACAACGGCAAGGGAAAAATTTAATCTATTATTTTTAAACATATAAGTAAAGGTACAGTACATATAACTATAATTTACTTAAATGGACAGGGATAATTAATTAAAAAGTAAAAAAAACATTTCGGCGGACGTAGGGATCGATCCTACGTACAAAATGTAAAATGGTTACAAGGTACTGACGCTAACCAATTCTCCAATATGACACTTTCAATACTTTAGCTGTAAAATGATAATTGTACAATATTTCCGTTATAGTAATACTTTCACGTAAATGATTCCGTAATAAAGACTTTATTGATGTGTTGTAGTTTCATATTTTAAAACGTGAATTATCAAACAATACAGCTAACTCGAATGGTCATGTCAGTTCGAAATCTATATTTATTTTACAGTAGTCGTGTAGTTTTTTAAATAATCTGCTGTTTTATCCGTAAAACTTATTTGTTAAGCGTACATATTGATGTAACTTACGTATCGGACTGTTTCTACGCCAATTAATTTAATTACAGTTGTTTAAATACGTGAGGTTACGGCAGCTCAAGGAAAATGTCTGCCATTTTATCTTAGAAATCCAGTTTGCGAGTCGTAGCGAGCCCTCAAGACGACGTGCTGGTTTGCGACGGACTTTGCGAAGGCTTTGCGATATGTGTGCGTCACGTGGACAGTTCGCAGTCGCAAATAGGGTGAGTTGTAACCGCTTTCATCGCAAAGTCTTGTTTAGCGTGGCTAGGGATCGCAATACAGCTTTGCGACGCAGTTATAATAGACCAGCAGGTTGTGAAAGAAGACAACGAGTTCAACAAGTTTCTTTGGACGTCGACGAAGCAGGTTGCAGCTGGTACACGAAGCTCTGATATACTTGCAGCTGAAGTGGTCATGGTCTCTGACTTTGTAGTTCTCAGCAATGAAGGTAGACGAACAGTAGCAGGACCGTGTAGCCCGTACATGTTCATGCTGTATGCATATGTATATATGTGTGTATGTGTGTATGCAGGAATATTCTTAGTTAAACAGGCACATTTTGGGAGGTGATTCCTGATATGCCGAAAACCTGTACAACTTATAGTCGAAAGTCGATATTAAGGGCGCTATGTACGCTTAAAGTATGAAGTTTGAAAATATGTTCGCGAATGTAAATAAAAATCAGTGCAACAATAACGAACAATTATTTCGTGCAACGTTTACATGAACGAAGTTGTCAAAAGGGCCCGTGCAGATTTTGTAAAATCATACCCTTAACAGTATTAAATCACTAGCGGAATCAAATAATCTATTTATTTGGGCAAAATGTGGTAGCAACGCATTTAAATCAAATTCTTTTGAGCGATTTATAAAAAAAACCACCTAAGAAACAAAAAAGGTTTACTTGGTGTGATACTCTCAAGGCTCACGTTCTCGGTCAAATTCGTAGTGAAGTATTTCTGAAGTTAATGTGTAACACCTAGTGCTATGCAACCTGTGTAACGTAAGCAATGCGGGTTGTCTACCACACGGGCGCTTAGCTTTACACATACGTTTTGTGGGTATGCAAGCCCTGTATGTCGTCTTTTTACATCGATTCACTGAGTGATAACTGAAAAATAAGACGAATATTAACAATGACATTAACGATACAAATAAATACCATTCACAAAAATTGAAGATATGTATTGGCTGTACTGGACTTATAACTGTCATTTTGGAGGAGTAATAAATGTTCACATAATGTGTCACAACGTTATTGAAAGAGGCGAAGTGGGATGTCGGCACATAACTGGCTATGCCCTAGAAAAGATTTGTCAGGCAGTTTCCATCATGCCTCCAACAGACCTCAAAACAAGTTCCATACTTTACGTACGTAAATCGGCGTGGTTTTGTTGTCGTTCACGAGACACTTTCCATTACCGAACTGATACATTTTTATATTTAGTAATGCAGCAAACCTTAATTCTAAGAAATCTTTACTGTAGTAACATTCTTGATCATGTAGATATTGCAATACAGCCTCATAAAGTTAAAATGGTGTGCGAGAACATTTGCGTGAATGGTTGTATGACACACAACACCATTGCTACACAACATGTAGCCACCAAAAGTAAAACATGATACGCTACATCATGTGTCAGTTCTAGTTAGTTAAATTATAGCAAGAACCTCATGCCAATTTACTAGTTATCATACAAATATCGTCTACACATTTATTGCAACTACTGTACAGTATAATTACACAAACTAACTAAAATAAACATAATACACAGATCAAACACAATTAATAACCCTACTGCAGACAAAGCTGTGTTATAATGTGTACTTGTAATTTGCTTACAATAAATGCTCAATATGTCCACCATTGACGTCAATGCACAGAGTACATCTACGTGTCATTGACTGTCGCGCACGGGAAAATATCCCACGTCTATCTGCGATGTGGCCTGCGGCGACGAAAATCCGGCCAACGAGTTCTTCTATGCTGTTCACTGGAGTCTCAGAAACAAGTGAATGCATGTTGCCCCACAAGATGAAGTCGAGCACAGAAAGATCTGACGAATGTGGCGGCCACCTTACTGGCCCTCCGCGCACTATCCAATGGCCAGTAAACCTCGTGTTTAAATAATCGCGCACACCTACACCAAAATGTGCTGCTGCACCATCATGTTGAAACCATATAACATTTATTACAGCCAGTGGAACATCCTCTAGTAGTTCTGGTATTGCTGTCTCCAGGAAAATGTGGAAAACATTAGCAGTTAATCATCCAGGCAAAATGTATCGCCCAATCAAATAGTTCTGAATGAATCCTGCCCATACGTTCACTTGGAATCGTTCCTGATGCCCACGTTGAAACGTGCCTCTAAGGATTTATTGCATCCCACAAATGCATATTACGTGAGTTAAGGGAAATTTGTCCCCGCCATCTTGTTTCAGGTTTCCGATACTAACACATCTGTTGTGTGTTTAGAGAATCATTTCTCTTCGTAGCTGAAATAGTTCCGCAGATTCACGAAGGAGAGCAGCACACTCGCATACTTGATCACGTGGTGTTAGTCAACTCCTCACATCCCTCCCCACATCTTTATCCTTGTTACTC
>PNEQ01078910.1:0-45010 GCA_003012365.1 Medauroidea extradentata
TAGAGGACAACAATAGAACTAATTAAAAAAGAAAACAAGATAGAAGGTGGAGCCAATGAGGGTAGCTAGGTATCAAGACAACGGACATTAACCAAGATGGTGGGTAGACCGTACACATTTAATTACGAGACACATTCTGAACAGATCCGGTGATCCGGCTCCTAGGCTCCTGCAATAGAAGGAACTATACTACACTACTCATACACACTTCTATATCCTACAACTTAGTGCGTCCAGTATGTATAAATTGTTACATTGTTAGATTTTCACTGAATTTACTATTCTCGTAGCTGAGACGGGCTATGCGGTGTAAAAATGCTGTATTTCCCGTTGTGCGTTATTACTCCAGAATAATAAAATCCGTGAAATTTCGACATTGTAAGAAGTAGCTTTCACAACTTAAGATGCCCTAATTATTATAGCGCCTATGTAGAAAAACGAATTCCAAAAATTTGTCAACTCTCAAGCTCTTGCGCACCAATTTTTCGCTAAACAATCGCACCAGGCTAGAAGAAGCGAAGTATAACTTTACCTAACTGTAAAACAGGAATAACTTAGCAAAGTTTGGAATATACTTTTAAATACATTCTGTATACCGATAGGGAATACTAATAACCATGCTAAATACCCCACACTACACCACACTAACAAATCACTAAACTGGCACGAATGAAGTAAATCTCAATATTTTTCAGCATTGTTCATTTCAGGCACTAAGGCTGAATTGTGACAGAATGTGTCAGTGATGATTTATGTTGTCCACCTAAGCCACTCTGATACAAGAAATCATACTGTTCTTATTTTAATGTCTAACAAGTAATTTGCTTTTACTGTCCATTTAATTTAGCATTATTTAGTTTCGATATTGTAGTTATTGATGTTTCACTCATTGGTTACAATACCAGTCAAAGATTATGTTTGTAATGTTGCACGAGGTTGCTGGGATGAGTTACATTCAATAAAATGTTTATTTCACAACAATCAAAATAAATACAAAATTAAAAATTTTACGTCTTCAAAAGTGGCAAATTCTAATAAAGACAGACGAAATGGACAGCGTAAATCCATAACAACCTTACGCGTAAGATATATAACTGTTTTCTCGCACTCTACAAATTCAAGTAATACATGGGCATACGATACATATGCATTTTATAAGACCAGCGAACCGGGCCAATATTGTATTCCGTTAAGCTCCGGTCTGCGTTGCGTAAATGCCTTAGTTTCAAATCCTAACTCGGACATTGATGTTTTATTGCCCTATCATCACATCACCCCCCCCCCCTCAACGACTCTTAATATTTTACTGTTAAACGGCCGCAATACTCTAAAATCACAAGTTGGAGTTTCCGTTTAAAAGTAACTAGTCCTACGCATTTTTATTAATTATCTCTTATTTAACTGTTGCAATTTGTAATTTCTGCTATGTAAATATAGCCAAAATTATTAATGCGTGAAGTTAGGAGTTTGGACCCCTCTTACTGAAAAACCTGATCAAGTACAAATCTTTGCCATTTCAATGTTACGTAATGCAAACAATCATATTGCGCGCCCCATAATATTAATTCTTCAATAACACTGAAAACCTCATCCATACACTTTTGAAAATGTGTAAGTTATGTTGGCATTTGAGAAAAATTTTAATGTATTACAGTTACACAAAAATAAACGAAAGAAGCTAACTAAATGTTGAAAATTCTAAATGGGCGGAACAATCTAACGGTTACGTTAAAACGCTTATCAGCTGTACCAGTCCTATGTTCAAACTTTAAAAAAATTCTAAATGACGTACATTTCGAGTAACTCGGCTAGACACAGATATATTGATCAGCAGTGCAAATTAGAGCCAATAAGCTGCAATTACCAATTAACTAACATGTCTAACCTGGGAAGTTTTAGTGGCTATTTAAAAACTGTTAAAGTTGGTTTAGCTTCAATGTGCCTAACTACCTCTCGGTCTGAATATTTAATAATTTATTATTTTCAGTAAGTGCTGCCAAAAATTTAACACACATGAAACAGGGACGGCCAACCTAATGGTCACGGGCCAAACACTGCATTATAATTGGTCCGCCAAAAGCTGAAGAATTTGTACTGTATTTAAGTTATTTACAAGAGCAATAAAAATATCTGAATAATACTTACATGTTTGGCAATGCTCCGTATCTAAAAACCGTGGAGACCGTTTTCGAACTTTAAGAGAATAACTAACTGAGAAAATACTGGAAATAAATATTTTGTAAAGTAGTTCTCTGTTATAATTCTATAAGAAATTATGTACATGTTAATCTCATAAAAAGTAATCAATATGAAAGTTATCCATCGTGGCCAGGGACTGTATTTGGGTCAAATTTACGGCCATAGCTGCGAAAAGGTTGGGCACCCCTGTATTAAAACATATTGTACACCAGCATATATTCACTTTTACAGTGTTGCCATTTTGTATTACGTCAATAAATTGTTAGCGGTATTTAAACTATCATGCAACTGCCAGCAGTATTTGCCTGTGAAACATTGGGCGGATCCTAATCGGCGTATTTTGTGAACAAAACAATCACGTGATCTGATTTCGTATGTTAAAATGTTGATGTATTATAACAATTTAAGAATTTCATTTTGAACGCAACAGATTCACACAAATATATCTGGCCGAACTGAACCATACGAAATCACAAAACTAACAAATAGCCATTTCAAATACGGACATAATTTGTAATAATTCTTCTGCTAAACCATGTACGAATTTATATGTTAAATTTATGTG
Source organism: Medauroidea extradentata (assembly GCA_003012365.1). Taxonomy (NCBI): domain Eukaryota; kingdom Metazoa; phylum Arthropoda; class Insecta; order Phasmatodea; family Phasmatidae; genus Medauroidea; species Medauroidea extradentata. Next base: position 2,765 of record PNEQ01078910.1, read on the forward strand.
CTGTTGCCCACCCAACATATCATTTAATATCAGAAATTCAGACTGCAGAACCAATCCTCATAGAAAAGGCCGCGGCGGCCGAGAAGTTACACCACTATCCTTCCACCAGGGCGATCCGGGTTTGATCTCCGACGGGTGGGATCGGTTCTCGGATTTCTGTATGTGGTAATTACATGCCGGACGATGCCGCAGGCCGGTGGGTTTTCTCGGGGTTTCCCGTTTCTCCTTTCCTTCCCATATTCGGTACTTTTTCATTGCAGGGCCTCATCCTTCGGAGTACGAGCTCCCATAATAAAATCTTCCTCATACGATATTATTATTATTATTATAAACTTTATAGTTATTTATTTATTTTTATCAAGCAGCACAGTTAGTGACTCTCTATTGGGAAGTGTACTTCTCGCCTACAACTTATTCAGGACAACACTGTAAATATATAGTTTTTCCTTTTAGGTATATTTTTCTTATAGCAGCATTATATTTAACATAAATTGTTTGGCTCACGGGAACAATAATGTTAAGGATTGCACCAAACTCTCGGCTAAACTCTTATAAATAGTTTACATCCAATTTAGGCTAATTCTGTATGCCGCGCCTGTTGTTTGAGGAAATAATAAATTTTCCATGTATCCGTTACTAATTATTTGAATGTAAAATTCTTTACCTTGTAACTGGTAAAATCTGTACTCAATTGTGTTTGCACCACCCTCCCCAGAGTAAAAATCGTTTTGCTGCCCCTCCTATTTAGTTTTATACATTTTGCCGCATTAAGACTTAAAGTATAATTTACCGGAAATATAAAAATGAATGTGGTACATAACTCGTGTATTTTGTAATCAAAGAGTAAAAACAATTCTTTATTATATTTTAGACTTCTAAAGCCTTTATGTTAAACGCTTCTCCGCTAGGCTGAAAGCTAACCCTCCCCATGGAAAATAATTACTGAATATACAATATATTAACTTAAATATGGCTTATATTTGCATTCCAAGAATATTTATAAATAGGTATAACAATATTTTATGTTAGAGATCAGTTTAAAATATCGTTAAAGATTTTTTACGCAGTTTACCTTACTTAACTAATAAAAATATTCACCATTACTTCATCTAAATTCGCCATAATGCAAAGATAGCGCAAATGCAACAATAGTATAAAAATACAACAAATTAAATTAAGTATGGCTGTTGCGTACCGTAGGCAGATATCATCATGGAGACTCTTTCACTCCATTACGCCTATATGTAAGTACTAGATAATCTTTACGTAGCCACAGCTTTATCAGTGCCTAAATCTGTTTCTAGTTGGAGGGAGGCTTACAAGATCATGCATCTGTAATTACGTCCATTGTAATTCTGCATGTATGTCCCCTGCTTATATCTTTAGAACTCTAACGCAGATTTTAATCAAACTTGGTACCTAAATAAACAGTACCTACTGAAAAGGTTACATGTAAGTGTTTTCCTGTAAAATAGTAGTATATTTCACGAGAAGGTTAACTTTAAGTATTAAGAGCTTTCATTTATCTATAACCATACTTCGTGATTCAAAACTATTTTTGTAATGATTTCATACTTCATCATTTAATTGTTTCAACGAAAAAGTAAAGAGATATTGGTCAGTATATAACAGAGACGTTTTCAGCTCTTGTGGGGGGACGGCATGAGATTAGTATGGAGCGGCGCTAGAATGTAGGGTGGAAGGAAACGGTAGATCCTCGAGAAAACCAACTGAAAAACTACATCACCCGGCATAATCCATACATGTGAAAATTTGGGTTAATACTGCCAGAAATGAAGAATAAATTGCATAAGTCAGCCATTTAGTAAGACAGTACGACATGAATAATGACTAGATTCAGTTTCTTGGACATACTCCATTGCAAATTGAATTACTGTCAAAGAAAACTAAACCAATAAAAGAAAACCATAAAATAAGCAGAGTATGCTTTAGTCAGCAAGATACATACACAACATGAAATTCCAAAATGGAAACGGTTCAAATAAAAAACACAAGGAACAAACAGAAATAAATGAAAATAATAACAAATAAAATTAAAAAAACAAATAACATGCGACACAACGATGAGACGAAACAACAAACACAGTAGATATCAGACACGAACAGAAAAATAACAAAAGGACACAACAAGTAGACGAGACAAAACGCAACAGATATCGGACATATACAGACAATACAAACGACACAACGAAGAGACGAAACAAAACACAGTAGTTTTCCAGACAGACAGTGTTACGACGTTTCGGGAACTGAAATCTGTTCCCGTCATCAGGTAGACACACAGGGTTCAGGAACACGAGTCGCACACTGAAATGGAAAGCCTAGACGCCGAGCAAACGTCTCAAATACTCAATCGTTGATAAAGTTTGAACTATTTGTCATAATTCGATGATACTTCTGTGCCAAGTAGATATTCTGTTAGTGGGCACCTCTAGGCTACAGTACGCTTTTCTTTCGAGGGGAAAATAAAAAACAGTTTTAAATAATAACGGGTTGAAACCACAAAATCCATTAAAATGGAAATATTTAATTTTCAAAATTATCGATTCAATAATGTCCACAACTTTATAACAACCGAATTTAAAAAACCCTAACGTTTTCGTCTGAAAAATAATTTTAACATTCGCAAACCTCTGCCCGAGAAGATTTTGGATAGTAAAATAAAATTATTTTCAAATAATACACGAGTATTTTTGAAATTCTGTTACTATGGAGACCTTGATTGCATCATATTAATAATTATAAGAATTAGATCTTTACATTTTATAGGAACACACACACAAACTACAAACCCAAAATGCACAGTTAGAATAGTTACTCAAAATTACACACAACATTGCACGCACATAATCACATTTCCTCAAGCAAAACAATAAAACAATTATTCATACAAAAAACATGCAAACACCGTGATATCACACAAACAAAACACTGTCATTCAAATTAGTGACACATAAAATATACTGACGTGTACACAAACCACAAGATAACATACATGCAAACACAGATAAAACACATAACCTCACACACATAGATAATCCATATATACACCAATACTTACATACGTGCAAACATGGTTGCATTCTTAGCCACATATTAACGCACTTATGGTTGAAACCACACACACAGTCCCATACAAACATACTAATGTCCATAGACATACATAAAATCACTCTCAAACACACTCAGTTTAAACCACACACTACAGCATGTAATTACTGCCATAACCACACACGCATGCAGACATGTGCATCCATTTCCCTTTGATAATTAAAAACATATCAGTGACAATGTTTTATACTCTCTATCCAGAACTATACGCCTTCACAATTACATACATAAACACACAAATGTAGACCCAAACTCAAACATATAATGCATATATGTGCATGTATTTCTTACCCTTACAACACACATACACACATGTGCACATACATACACATATGTGTACTTACATGTAGTAACGACTATTACTTCCCGTATACCCTTACAATTGCAATAGTGGAAATGTTTTTAAATTAGTGATGCCAATAAGGAGGTGGTATTTGTGATAGATTGATAGTGACGTCATAGGTAGAGCCAGTGACTTTTGGTGAAAAGAATTCTGCAACACCTGTTTCTCTGCTTCATGGTCAGTGATTGGTAGTTTTTAACTTTCGGCGTCTCGGAGTTCTACCCCAAAATCACGGACGTGTGGTGTCGCGGTAACATTGTTCTGGTACGTGCAGTCAAATGAGCCACGCCTTTGTCATATTATATTCTACCAATAACCACGAACCAGAGTTGCAGGTGTGCACGTAAGGCATTGAAACAAGTTGTTGCAGGATTCTTTTCGCCAAAAATCACTGGCTCTAGTCGTAGGATATTTGACATCATCAGGTGGGTTACGTAAGCGGTAAAGCAATATTTATTATCAGGGGATAGTGTTATAGGATGGCTTAACATCAATGATGTCATTGCTAAGACATTGCTTATTTTAGGAGACGTAGTTGTAGCTACTAGAAAGGAATGGCGATGGTTATGTCAATAGCACCATGAAGCAGCCGACGATGTAAACAAACATGTCATCAGCCAAGTAAATGACGAATGGGAAAAAAGCCACGAAATAAATGACAGTCGAAAATAAAAAAACAAGATGGACGACACCACATAAGATAGCCAACATGGCACGAAACTTAAAAGAAAAAAAACCAAAATCGAAAACTAAAAACAACATGGCAGAAATTATGTCATAGTTGCAGTCCACCTAGGTGGTGGCTGTAACGTAATCCAAGCTGGTGGCAGTAGCCCCACTACTCCATAGCCCCAGAAACTGTCCCAAAGCCCCTATTTTCTACTACTTGTGTGTGTGTTGTGTGTGTGTCAATGTGTGCGCGCCATAAATATCGATACATTTTCCAATTATAAATAACATAAATATTTATATGAGAAAATTTACAGAAATGTTACATTTGCTACATTTTCCCATCCATCTTTTTGACAACGTACGCGCTGGGTTTCTATGGTATGCAATGTCATCAGTGTCAACTTAAACAATAAGTATACTAAGCATTCTACAAATATCTTACTTAACGTGATTTCATCCTTTGCATGTGAGAAATGTTCTTCCTAACTACAGTACACAAAAATTAAATCCTTTAATTACTAAAATTTATTTCATACCAGCGTAATATATATGAAACACTACAATACTACAATACTCGCAAACATGCATTCATAATAACACTGGTCTCTGCCTGTGTCCATGTTGTTGCATGAGAAAGTTTAACTTCCGAAGCGCGTGTATTTTTTTCAGGGTCCTGATTGGTGAAGGAGCTGATGACTTGGATAGTTTTCAATACTACGGCACGAAAGAACGACCTGGAATGCACATCAACTACAATTCGTTCCTCCTTAAGGTTACGAATTCTTTTGAAAATGCTTATGACTACAAAAACATGATTAATATTTGGCAAGAGCATGCACCAGATTACTGCTGGCCCAACTGGTTGGTAAGTACTTGTGATAAAACTTTTTGTAAATTATTCTAAATTAATTACAAAGAAATACAACGATTGTTTGACACAACCATATCAGTGGTCAGTACATGGGAAATTTCAGATTTTTTAAAATGTGTTTTACTTATCCAAACTTGTTAAATTTTGTTCGTGCAACTAACATTTAACTTACAAAAAATGAATTAATAAAAATTTATCCCAGATGTAAATTCGAAACCTAAGTATCTCAAAACAAGCTAATAATGTTTTACATATTTATTTATTTCAATAAGATGTCATATTCATGACAATTACGCATACATTTGTATTGCATGTTATTACACGATTATTTTGTATTGTTTGAGTACACTTTTTGTCTTTATAAATACCTTGACAAACACTTCGGTATTCCCAACTTTCAAAAAACTGCTAAGTAACACTCGAGACGACCACCTAGGCAGACACACTTTGCGCGTTCGAGGCCCAGAAGTGCGGACGCTTTAAGGGTGCGAAAAAAAAAACATAATTTTATATTTTTAGGAAATATTGTTAGTTTTTTAGACGATACTTGTGATTACATTTTACTCTTACGAAACAATTTAAGCTCTCGTAGTTTTCTCGTAACAGGGTGTCAAAGTCACAATTTACTTGTTACACTGCCATGCAAATAGTGAAAACCAACTGACTTACTAAAGCAAAATAATTCACTGTGAACTGACATCCCATGAGGTATGCAATAAAATATTTAAAAAAAACTCACAACGTAATATTTTTAATTTAAAAAAAATCGCAAATGTACAGAAAATAAGTTGCAAATTCAACAATAAAAAAAATACAAAAACAGTTCGCTAGTTTTTTTTTTTTTTTTTTTTTTTTTTTTCAAATGTTTTGTTACGAAACCCATATAATTTATTTCACTGTGAATTATTTTTCGGACGTAACACAATTGGATTTCAATATTTGCATAGCAGCAGATCATGCAAATTTTTACGTTGACACGCTGATACGAGAAAACTACGCCAGCTAAAATTGTTTCGTTACAGGAAACTGCTATCACTACCGTCTACAAAACTAACACTATTTCCTATAAATATAAAATCATGACGTAATCGCACTTGAACACTCCTAAGGACGACACAGCACGTGCATCAGATAACTCGCTTCTACGAGACATTCACTGTTCACTTTATGATGTAATGTTAAATATACCTACACATATTTTAAAAATATATTTTTTTTTTCTGTGCTAGGTTATTCATTCCTGAAAAGGACAGCAAAAACGCCCATTTTCGCTAGTTTCGTCTTAAATAAAATAAGCTTTAAAAGTGACTGGAGTACTTTGTAAGAAGTATATGCACATGTAACGTTCTTTCAATGCTATTCTTGCGCAGACACCACTCACCTTCTTCTAGTAGTTCTCTAATGAACAAGTGTCGGCTGTAGCTCTGCACATAGGGATGGGCGGTATTTAACATAACAATTAAAATAACACTGTTACGTGACCGTAACTGTTACTGAGATAACAGGTTCCAGTACAGACGCTGTTAAATATATAACAGGATAGTTCTAAGTAATGTCCGTAAACAAACTGTTGACAAATCAGAAAAACTTTTTAACTGCCAAGTATTTATATTAGTATTATACATTTTTAAAATACGTAAGATACGAAAAAAATACACACGTATACCGAACTAAAATATTTAGTTGAGCTTTTTGGTCAATATTATAATATATCTTGTGTTTACGAACTGTGGTAACACAGAGTCAGATGAGTAACAGTGTTCCCGGATGAACGCATATAAATCAGGGGCGTAACGCCTCTACCTGGTTCCCTGTGACCTTATACAATTTTATTTAATGTGTTACAAATCGACAGTCGAATATCAGGCAAAAGGGTTAGCCACGTAAGAAAGCTTTACGTCTCGTCTTCAACGGTGCCATACGAGACGGTGATACGAAAATTGGCACAAAGACAAACTGTACGAGGAATCGGCCATAGCCTTTTTAAAGTAACCTCCTGGAACAATTTCGGGAAACTAAGGAAAACCGAAATTAGCATGGCCGTAGCCGGGAATCGAATCCGACGCACAGTGTGTAATTTCGAGTATCTAGGTGGCCAAAAATCATATCTCAGAAACCACTCGGTCGATTTCAAAACTTTTTTGGCGTGTAGTTTCTGTACATATAGTCGATAAAATTACGTAGTTTTGACTTCAAATAATCAATAATTTTTAAAATTCCTGCGCATGAATAGCTTTGTACAAAAATTGTTACGACTGAAGCGGCTTGATACATTAATCCAGGTGACGTCCACAACTTAAAATGGATGCAGAAACATGTACAGTTTGTTTCGATTCAACACAGAACTGGCAAGTGGGCTGCCTATCCACCCGCAACCGGCTTGAATTCTGCTCGCGGCGCGCTAGCGACGGAGCAACGTTCGATTTCACTGGTTGCCGCCTTCTTACGCAGCATTTTAAACGGTTTAACTCTTACAACATATATTTACAGTTTTTTTATGTCAGTTGGTTTTAGTGTCGTGCACAAAACCGTAAAATGTGTGCTGTAGTGTACAACTAAATTACCACTAAGTCAACTTCACCCGCTCAAAGATTTAATACCAAATAACCCACATAACCAAATACATAGGATCGTACGAACACGAAGTTACACTTAATGTCGCCTTCCATTAAACAAAATACATAGGATAGTACAAACATGAAGTTAGACGCGGGTCGTTCCGCAACTTCCTTTCTTCGAGCCCGTCGTGCGCATCAAACCACCATTACGGAACGGGCCGGGCGCCCGTACAGCCACGTCATATGGGAACGCACCCGGCCACATAGGCACACGAGGTAACGGCGTCCAGATGCCGCCCCCGCGACGACGGGTGCCACCAGCGTGTGCGTCGGTCCCATAGAACTGCCGGCAAATGGTAGGAATATGCCCCCTTGACGAGAAGCGACGCAATTTAACGTCAAAGTTGAACACTATGTAAAAGCCCTCCCGTGCTTTTCCCGTCAAGGGGAGTTATGCCATTTAGCAGGCAATAATATAGAAAGGCCAGGGGTAAGTGTGTTTCATGTGTACTGTGCCCCCTCTCAACTTTTTCGTATTTAACCTTAATATCAGTAAAACACCCCTGCGCCTCGCGACAACTTGGACTCGCCCACGCAGCCAACTTGCCGCCCAAATATCTACACACGTTCTCCCCCAAACAGTTTCACGTTTTATTTGTTCTGTAATTGCCAGTGTTGTGTTATAATTATTTCTATTCAAATAACGTCCAAATGCAGTGTCTACGTTTTTAAATGTTGTATGGTTCAAAATTTCACGTAACTATAAATTACTTAAACTCTCCATAAACAATCCCATTATACAAATTTGGGACTCGAACACTGAAGCTGTGCTATTATGAGTGTTTTGGGCCTTTGCCCCTGTTTAATTTAGTGATTTTGTGTTTTTCGGCGAGTGCTTCCCGCGCTTTGGCGGCACGACGTCATGCATGCGGGAAGGACTCGCCAGTTGGCATTACGCGGCGGACCAGGACGGTCGACATGTTAGTCACTCCGGGCCCTTCACAACTTTGCATAGTCAGTAGCGTACCAATAGTAATTCTTTTCGTCTGGAACATTTTCTTTTAACTTTGCTGGCCCAGAGATGCACCGTCACGCCTGCAACTCGTCGCCCAGGGGCATTACTTAAATTATCTTTTCACTCGTGTAGTGAATTTTCACGTAACAGCATCGCCCACCGGTCGGGCTTAGGGCCGGGTCCGCTATTTGCGCCACCAGGGTTGTATGATTGGAGAATGGTGCTTTACCAATAAATACGTTTTTCCAGTTACAGGTGCGTATTTATTACTTGCCGCTTCACGGCCATAAGGGCACAGGACCCTTCAACCCGCCTTCCAGTACTAGACCTATAGTGTGTGTATGTGTGTATTTTTCTACTTTAGTGCTACGGATTCCCCTGCGTATGTAACATAGCGACGTAGAGTGGAGAATGTTCTGCAACGCCACCGCCGTCGGCCACGTGGCCCTGAAACCTAGAGTCTCTGCTCTCGTGAGTGCCCGTTCTCTCTAAACGGGCTGGCGCACCGGGCAAACAACACTTAATCACGACCCCCTGCTCATGTCAAATTGTCGCCCAACTTGTGTGGCATTAACAACCACGCACCATCGCAGTTGCAGTTACGGTAAAATTCGCCCGCAGAGACCACGTGGTCGCCATTGTCGGAAGCAGAGGGAGAGAGTATGCGAGGTCGGCCATCTTGTGGCAGCAAGCTCCATCAAGGGGTGGCAGAGCGCGCACCAAGGACAGCGTCACCCCCCCAGGCCACCTGCCGCCGGAGCTACCTCCCCCTACTGCGCCGTGCGCGGGGAGTCTGCCGCGCCAAGGTCGGTGACCTGACCAGATGATCGTCCACGCCGCACGCGCTACCGCACTCCCGCGACATGGCATACCACGGCGCATATGGAGCCACCGGACACATGTGCGACCAGTGCTACGAGACTCTGCCTGAACATCCGGCCCACCACAGATGCCACGTGAAGGCGCTATTACCGAACTGGCACCCACATAACATCTTCCGCGACAACCGCGACTTTCCGCTGCAGGCAACGTCCGATGATGTACCTGCACGGATGGGTACGCAGTGTGGGCCAAGACAGGAAGCTGCCAACTAGAATACACCGTGTGCAACTGCGTGTGCGTGCACAGCACAACAAACAAACTTTAAACAGGAAGCAAATTTCAGTGATATTTCAAAGCGTAAAGTATGCGACAGCCTAGTCATTCTGCACCCAGGACAATGTACCGTACCGTGCGTGACGTGTTCCGCACAATACCACGAGGGATGCTTGTCGGCCGCGGAAGTGGTGAAGGCACACACGGGACTTTTCCGGTGCAACATGTGCGAGACTCGCGCGGGAGCCACAACGGCATGCTTACCCAGTGACGGCGCAAAACACCGAGTCTCCACACTGTTCGTGACGGGAGGCGGCAACGTGCCTGATACACCAGTATGTAAGTGCAATACCGCGATGCTGCGTGGAGGGGGGAACTATGTTGCGGTGTAAGTACTGTGAGCAAGACACGCACATGGAATCCCTCGTGGTCGAGGAGAAGCAGACGATAGTCGGCACGGGCTTCCTGTGTTTTGGCTGTATCGCTGCTACACAACAACCTCCGTCGGAGACACCGAACTGGCAGAACCACACCACCGAGGTCAGCAACCTAGGTCACAGTGCTATCCCACGAACAACTGTCGCAGTCATTCAGAACATGTCCATACTACCAACGTTTACGAGCGCATGGCGCACTCCAGTGACACCGCAGGTGACGGAGACGGCCGCGACGCGCTCGCCGGCAATGTCGACGCCACGCCAGTTCCAGATGCTACCAACTTTCGCGGGATTAACGAGCGAGGACCCGGAGGCGTTCCTCGAGGACTGTGAAGGCCGCCTACACCGGTACGGCGTTAGCGACGAAGAATGGCCGCAAGTCATCGGGAAGCAGCTGACGGGCCAAGCCAGCAGGTGGTGGTCGAGTATGACGCGATAAGGGATGGCGTGGAACGAATTCCGGGGACTGTTCCTGTCACAATACGGGGAAGCGTTTATGTCACTACAAGCCCAAAGCCGACTCGCGCTGGAGCCACAGGGGAACGAACCACTGTCAGTGTTTGCGTCGCGCAAGTACCACCTACTGTGCAAGTATCAACCATACCTTAGTGTGCGACAAGTGCTTACTACCATCGCCGAAACCGCGCGCCCAGAGTTCCGTGCTTCGCTAGTGCCACTACTGACGTATGAGCCACAAGAGTTAATAAAGGCCACCGCACTGTTCGGGAGAGCGATGCTCCAGCCGCCGGCGACACTGCGCGGGAGTGGCGGTGCTGACCGGCCCACGATAGCTGCACAACTAGCAACACCAGGGACAGCGGCGACAGGCGGACAGCGACATCGCAAACGGAACACAAGGTATGAGAGTGACTATTCCAAGGGTGATGTGCATGACAACACGAAACAGCGACGCTCGCTAGACTATTCCAAGCCACAACTGTTCCCGTGTCAGTTCTGCCCGGGCGACCAGTTGCACTGGCATAAAGACTGTCCTAGAGCGCCGGCGAGGACGAGGCAAGGGGTACCAGTCGGGAAATGGACAGTAGGGGTCACGGGACCTGACGTCACCGTGTACCCCAGTGTCAATGTAACCAACCAGACACCGCAACACGCTCTACTCCAGCAACTCCATAGTCGACACCATCCATCAATAAAAATTTTAGTAAGCATAAATAACCACCGCTGTTATGCGCTAGTAGACACAGCGGCCTCACACAGTTTCATTCGGCCAGAATTTGTTAATACTAAAACCATGAGGAAATTCAATCAGCGCGTTCAGCTAGCTGCCGAGGGCGCGAAGTGCCAAGCGATAGGCAAAGCCACCATTGTTGTACACATCAGGGACATTGAGACCATAACAACTGTCTTGGTAGCACCGGAGCTGAGGAAGGACGCCATCTTGGGCCTGCCTTGGCCTACCGAACAGAACACAGTGGTAGAGCCCGCGGCGAGACGCATACACTTCGGCACTGCTGAATGCAGAACCGCATACAGTACAGAGGCAAAAACAAGGGAACTGGCAGCCACAGTTAGACTCGAGGATATATCAAACGAAGTACCCCCAGCGTACAGAGAAGCATTTCAACGGCTTTTAGAAGAGAGGAGCGAAGTGTTCGCAGCTAATGATATCCTGAGACGTACTGCGGTGACAGAACACCGAATCGACCTCACCACAAACAAACCTATTTACACGCCCCCTAGGGGCTACTTGCCACATCAGGCCAAAGTCATCAAAGAACAGATCAAGGAGATGCTGGCAGATGGAGTCATTGAACCGGCCAACAGCCGGTACAATTCACAAATAACGTTAGCCCCCAAGAAAGATGGCACGCTGCGCTTTTGCATAGATCTGAGGCGTGTGAATCTCGCGACAGAAAACCTGTCCTACCATACATCAGCGTCAAGAATGCTCTGAACGCCATTGGACGCGCGAAAGTGTTCTCCTCCCTAGACCTGCGGAGCGGTTACTGGCAAGTTCCGGTGCGGCAGAACGACCGGGAGAAAACCGCATTCACGGCCCCAGATGGCAGCCAATACCAATTTTGCGCAATGCCGTTCGGCCTGAAAGGAGCACCCGCGACGTTCCAAACGATGATGGTGCAGGTACTGAGCGGACTGGCCGGCGAGTTCACATTAGCCTACCTCGACGACGTGCTCATATGGTCGAACATCTGGGAAGAACGTCTAATCCACCTATCGCTCGTCCTAGAACGCCTGGCCATCAATGGGCTGACATGCGCAGAACCCAAATGCCATATAAGGAAGGCCAACATCGAAATCCTAGGCCACGTTGTCAGCGATAAGGGGATTGAACCCAACGCCGAACACCTGCGCTTAGTAGAGGAGTGCCAACCACCAGGCATGCGCAAACAACTGCGCAAGTTTTTCGGCCTGATAAACTGGCTACGCGAGCACATACAGGGGTTCGCGACCATAACAGCACCGTTGACAGCTCTCCTCTCCCCGCAGAGAAGATACAGTTGGACCGCGGAGGCGGTCAAAGGATTCCGAGACATTAAGACAGCGTTCACGAGGTGCGAGACCCTAGCCCACTACGATTGTGAGCGCCCACTGTACCTCCAGACGGACGCAAGTCAAGAAGGGGTCGGTGCGGTGCTGTACCAGTACGGCGACAAGGGAGCACGACGTGTATTAGACTTCTCGAGCGCTAAGTTTGGCCCCAAGGAAAGACTGTACCACGTAAACGAGCAAGAGTGCCTAGCAGTCGTATGGGCGATGAAACGTTACAGAGCTTACTTGGAATACCGGAGATTCATCCTGTGTACCTACAACAGGTGTCTCGTGTGGCTACAGTTCATGCGCGAAGTGCGCAGTAAACTTGCGCGGTGGTCAATGGCGCTGCAAGGCTATGATTTCGAGGTCGAACGACACCCAACTGGCTGACACATAGTCGCGGGCGCCGCGCACTGACATCATCGTGCGCAACATGATGAACTGGGACGATATCCTACCACCCGAGCCGCAGTCAGCTGACACCCAGCTATATCAGCTGATAGCAGAACCGCAAGAGGCCAATGTCAACAACCTTTACGAGGTGGTTGTAGCAGCGCAGCGAGACTGTCCCACATGTCAGAACAAGCGCCAGGAATGCACGAACGAGTTGGTACACCAGTGGCGTATAGTCAATGAACAGGTAGAGAAGTCCCCCCCCCCTTTCGGGAGGGACCGTGGAGACTGTTTTTGCCCGAGGGTGAACGCGGGAATGTGCTACATCATGCTCACGACGGACACTTCGCCGGACGTCCGGGCGCGTGCCAGACCGCCCACAATGTAAGCCGCCTGTTCTACTGGTCAGGGGTGACCCGGGTGGTGCAACAGTATGTCAGAAGCTGCGAGACATGCAACAAATTACAAGTCGCGAAGAACCGATGGCGAGCAACAGCAGCAGCCACGTCTTCCGGAGCGCCCCTTCGAAACTGTCGCCCTAGACATCATGGGCCCATACCCCCATTCCACGAATGGCAAGCACTTCATTTTAGTGGTTACGGATATGTTTTCGAGGAGGACGGAAGCCTACCCTGTTCCCAGCACACGTGTTAAGAACCTAGTGCGAACAATTGTCACGGAGTTTTATGCAAGATGGGGCTACCCGAAGGTCCTGCTTACGGACAACAAGTCACAATTCACTGGGGGAAAATGGAGAGATGCATGTGGGAAGTGGGGTGTCTACCACCACACCACATCAGTGTACCACCCGAGAGCCAACCCCACGGAGCATCGGAATCAGGATCTGAAGATGCAGCTCCGACTCCGTGTGGGGAAAAGGCACGAGCCCTGGGACAAACACCTGCCCGCAGCCCTGTTCACACTTAGGTGTCGGGTGAACGTGGCCACCAGACATTCACCAGCAGCGGCACTACTGGGGTGCAATCTCAGACTCCCAGGCGAGTATCAGTGCGCCGCCGTCAGCGAGGAGGAACCTGGAAGCCCTGAAGTAAGGACGGAGAGGCGACAGGAGCAACACGCGCCGATGAGGGCTAACCAAGAGCGTTATGCGCAACAGTGGCTCAAGACCACGAGATGCCCCCCCGAACAGCTCCAGCCTGGACAGCGGGTGTACGTCCGAGCGCACCCTCTCTCGGCAGGAAAAAAGAACTACTGCACAGGATTCGGCGCCAAGCGGAACCGACCACACCAGGTTGTACGAGCGTGCGGCAGGACCACGTACCTCGTTAGGCACCACAGCGGCCGAGTAAACAAAGTACATAGAGATGCTCTGCGAGCTGCTTATGGCAGCGGAGGTGAGACGCCCCACGGCACCATGCACCTCAAGACAGACCTGCCAGACAGGGCGCCACCTAGCACCCCGCGTGCAGGAGACGGCCCCCCCCACTGGGTGCGTAAGGCGACTATTCGCGAGCCGGACACAGCCGACTACGGCAGCAGAAGGCGGACGGCGCGGAGGGGCAGTCGACATTAGCGATGGGAAGCCGACACTACTGACAGGAAGCCGACGCGCTCACCGGAACAACGTAACAGCCCAAGAGTTCCAGCGAGGCTCCATGAGCCCACCAACGGAGTCGTACGCATCTCGGCGCCTGGCGTCGAGACGCCACCTGCCAATACGGACCAACTTCGCCCCCGAGGCACCATGCCCGGGGCGGAGGTGACGGTACCACCTGTTCAAGACAGAGCCCGAGGAGGGACCGGCGACGCCGATGTCCAGCTGCCGCTGGCCGGAGACGACAGCCGGGCACCCTCCGGCCTGCCGCAGGAGATAATACGGTACGACACGGAGGTCGAACCGACACCAGGGCTGCACGAGCGGGGGGGACAGGGCGCCCTATTCGCCCCTTCCCCCAATGGCAGTCCAGGACCCAGCTCCGCGGCCACCTCTGCAGCCCGACGCGGGTGACCTGGACCCTGGGGACCACCTACAGGGCGGAGAAGGCCTACTGCCTTCCCGCCGGTCGAGACGTACGGGTCGCAGAGTGCACCCTGGGTGCACCTCCTGCCACAACGATTCGGCCACCAAGACAATGGCAACGGCACCCTGCAGTCGTCAGCCACTCCAGCCAGGCAGGTACTTCCTCCGCACGCGGCCAGCCGGCCCCTGGAGTCCCTCCTGCTGCAGGTAAGGCGGCGGCGGCGTTGTGATGCACAGACGGGCTTCCAGGAGGGGGGCGTTTGACGCGGGTTGTACTGCAACTCCCTCTTTCCGAGCCTGTCGTGCGCATCAAGCCACCATTACGGAACGAGCCGAGTGCCCGTACAGCCACAGCATATGGGAACGCACCCGACCATGCGGGCACACGAGGTAGCGGCATCCAGATGCCAACCCCCACGATGCCAGGTGCCACCAGCGTGTGCGTCGGTCCCATAGAACAGCTGGCAAATGGTAGGAATATACCCCCTTGACGAGAAGCGAAGCAATTTAACGTCAAAGTTGAACACTATGTAAAAGCCCTCCCGTGCTTTTCCCGTCAAGGGGAGTTATGCCATTTAACAGGCAATAATATAGAAAGACCAGGGGTAAGTGTGTTTCATGTGTACTGTGCCCCCTCTCAACTTTTTCGTATTTAACTTTAATACCAATAAAACACCCCTGCGCTTCGCGACAACTTGGACTCGCCCATGCAGCCAACTTGCCGCCCAAATATCTACACACGTTCTCCCCCAAACAGTTTCACGTTTTATTTGTTCTGTGATTGCCAGTGTTGTGTTATAATTATTTCTATTCAAATAACGTCCAAATGCAGTGTCTACGTTTTTAAATGTTGTATGGTTCAAAATTTCACGTAACTATAAATTACTTAAACTCTCCATAAACTATCCCATTATACAAATTTGGGACTCGAACCCTCAAGCCGTGCTATTATGAGTGTTTTGGGCCTTTGCCCCTGTTTAATTTAGTGATTTTGTGTTTTTCGGCGAGTGCTTCCCGCGCTTTGGCGGCATGATGTCATGCACTCGGGCAGGACTCGCCAGTTGGCATTACGCGGCGGACCGGGACGGTCGACGAGTTAGCCACTCCGGGCCCTTCACAACTTTGCATAGTCAGTAGCGTACCAATAGTCATTCTTTTCGTCTGGAACATTTTCTTTTAACTTTGCTGGTCCGGAGGTGCACCGTCACCCGTGCAACTCGTCGCCCAGGGGCATTACTTAAATTATCTTTTCACTCGTGTAGTGAATTTTCACGTAACAGCATCGCCCACCGGTCGGGCTTAGGGCCGGGTCCGCTATTTGCGCCACCAGGGTTGTATGATTGGAGCATGGTGCTTTACCAATAAATATGTTTTTCCAGTTACAGGTGCATATTTATTACTTGCCGCTTCACGGCCATAAGGGCACAGGACCCTTCAACCCGCCTTCCAGTACTAGACCTAAAGTGTGTGTATGTGTGTATTTTTCTACTTTACGTAGAGTGGGGAGTGTTCTGCAACGCCACGGCCGTCGGCCACGTGGCCCTGAAACCTAGAGTCTCTGCTCTCATGAATGCCCGTTCTCTCTTAACGGGCTGGCGCACCGGGCAAACAACACTTAATCACGACCACCGCTCACGTCAAGTTACACATAATGTCCCCTTCTATTAAACAAAATAAACTCTTTTGTCTCATTAAGGGAACCATAAAATTGTCCAAATACCAACTAAACGACCAATGTCCAAAATAACGGCACCAACAGCGTACCGATACAAGTGTTCGATCGCCTATACCTCACATACATATATTGTAGTATAATATAGAGAGCAGGACTACCCCGAACTCCCAAAGTAAAAAGGAAATGATCACAGTTCAATAATAAAGTTCAATAACTAAATGCGTAGGAGGCCTCTGAAGAAAACGACGAAGGTTAAATGCTCCAAAAAGAAACGTATGAGTCCGATGTACTTCCTTGAAGGATATCTATCGCCGTAAAGATTCTTAGTCCGCAGCACTGCAAATATATCTATTCTTCTTACCTTGCTCGTCGCCCGGGTAGGATACCAACCACCTTTTTGTTTCTGAGGTGAACCAGCCTTATGTGTCGCCGCAATTCAAACAGGCACGCCTTTCCCGAGACGGCGAAGTCTTCTATCAGCCAGGAAACGGGACAATCCCCGATAGAAAAATGTATTCTTCAGTAGTTCCGACAGTCTTTGCATCGAATACTCAGGCCATGCCAAAACCTAGACAATCTGCCTCGGCCGCTCGTTGAACCAGCTCTCCCTCTCCGTCCAGTCCCATCGCCCCACACTCACTCGCCCCCACCCCAACCGTCCCTCTCCTCACCATCCAACTCGCATATCCCCTACCTCCCCTCTTCACCAGATAGGCACCAGTTCGAAGTTAAGTAGAGGAGGAGGCGGGAACTAAGGCCACACAGTCAAAAGGGACAGAGAATACACAAGGGCACCAAAAGACCCAAGAACTAGCTATCAAGGCGCACAAATGCAAATTTTGACATTTATGAGTCATTATGCAAAAAAATACATAAGAGCAAAATTTAGACACAATTTACGTCTAAATTAATAAGAAAACAGTATCTGGTACAAAAATTAAATATTACACTGAAAACAAATGTTTATCGCGCCCTTAAGGGTGTTTACGTGGCAAAAATTTATAGTTTTATATTACACTACATATTGTTAGTTTTACAGACGTTATTAGTAGAGCATAGCCGGTCCCATTGCAAGAGTCCAGGAACCGGATCCTCGGATCCATATCTGTATACTCAGTCGTCTTTATTTACCCCACCTTACCTAAAATAATTTAACCTAACTTAACCCACCATCTTGGTTACTGTACGTTTTCTTGATTCCTAGCTACTCTCATGGCTGTACCCTCCAACTTGTTTTTTTTTTGTTAGTTACATAGTTAACCTCTAGGTCGGGCTGAAAGTAGTTACTGATCGTCTCCTAGGTGGCATTTGTGTTGCATGAGATGAATTAGGCAGAATAAGGTTGGTATGAACAGAGAGGTCGAAAATAATAGGAATGTAAAGAGGTTTTAATGTTTGTGTAAGTTGATGTAAAATATATATGAGAGTAAATAATAAAGTTTGCTTTTAATGGCGACACATGGTGTCAGAAGTGGTTTAAATAAAACTAATTAACAGAATTCTTTGAGACCGTCGTTATGTTAAAATAGATAAAAACGAGGATACGAAATATGTTGAAAAACACACCTACTAGTTTCGTTCAGCCACCAGACAGCTTTGATTTTAGAAAACCAGAGGAGTGATCAACCTGGTTCAAACTATTTCAGCGATACAGGTTGGTGAGTGGGTTAGCGGAAAGATACAAATAAATACAGGTTAGTACTTTGATTTATGTAATGGGACAAGAGGTAGAGTATTTTATAAGCTCGTTTAACCGCTCATAGGAAAATATAAAATCTTATGATATTTTTATAAAGAAATTAGAATCATATTTTATTCCAAGAGGGAATGTTATTTTTTAACGTGCTATATTCAATCAGTGGTCGCAAATAGTGGGTGAATCGGTAGATACATTCGTAACCGCACTACACTCGTTGGCGGAATATTGCGAGTTTTTTAAGACTTTGAGAGATGAATTTGTATGTGACAGGTTTGTGGTTGGCTTACTAGACAAGAAACTATCATAAATGTTACAATTAGATGCTAACTTGACATTAGAAAGTGCAGTTATGAAGGCCAGGCAAACTGCGGCAGTGAGAAAACAACAAGTAGTACAAAAAGGGGGCGCAGAACAAATGGTAGGAAATAACATTGATAGAATTAGTGCCAAAACAAGGCAGGAAAACCAAAACCAACACAGTAAAATAATACCTTAGAAAACAATATACAATGATCACAACTCTGCTATTCGGAGAGAGTGTTACCGATGCGGACATCCATTCGACAGAAGTCACAGAGAAAAATGTCCGGCCATACAGGAAAAGGGCAGAGCATGCGGTCAATTAGGTCATTGTGTAAAAGTATGTCAGGTACGGAGAGGAAAGAGTCAGCAGATATCATAAATCCATAGGGAAACACAAGAAACGGATGCGTAAATGTTTCTGGCGACAGTAAATTCAATAGAGAAATTAAGTCCCACGTGGAGAGCAATAATTAGAATAGGGGGAGTTTACGTCAATTTCAAAATAGATACTGGAGCAGATGTCACAATGCTTGCTACCTGAAGAAAGTTTTACCACCCTTGCACAGGCGACAGGGTTAGCTTTAGAAAGGAACTTTACGAATATGCAGCTAAAAGGACCATGTGGTACACAGCTAAATACGTTGGGAAAATTCAAAACAACTGAATGACGTACAAACAAAGCGGTCTACCGCGGCGCGTTCTATGTGACCAGGCCTTTATCATGGGAAGGAAATATCACCAATCAGGATGTAATTAAAGGTCTAAAAAAGGAATTTGTGTCCAAATACAGTGAGTAGAGAATAGTTGCAATCGATACATCAAAAGGCTAAACATCACCAGAAGAGCAATTACGACAGGTCTCATAAAATTCAAGAACGCCTCCCAATACAGGTTCGAGACACAATGTGGATCAAAGACTTACATAGATATGGTACAGTGTATTGAACAGTTGATACTCTATGCTCATATCTCATTTCTGTGGAGGGAAGAATGATAAGGAGAAACAGTTTCCAACTTAAAGTTGTTCAGAAAACAACTGCTACCGAATCAGATCAGAAACGATCTGTCAAAGAGAATGGAAAAAGTTAACAGTGGAGAGCCAATCCAACAGCAGTGAAGGGCAGAGTCATTCCAACAGTGAGGTGGATGGCCAATCTAACAACTTCGAGTGGGAGTTCCAAGTCAGCGGCAGCGAAAGGAGGGACAGTCCAGAAACAGTGAGGGAAGTCCCCAACAGTTGGAAATAGATAAAGACAAGCAGAATTTTGTAGAACCAAAAGACTGTAGGAGAACAACAGAAGAAGGAGTGGACAGATGTAATAAATAAACAGGGTGTGGAAAGTGTACGGTCACGAGTATGGACAAGAAGTGGCAGAGAAGTGAAGCCGAGAGACAAACTCAATTTGTAATTAAGTTGTAAGTAGGGAAGGTGTCTGAAGTTTCTAATTGGTATGTGGTATAGGTGCACTACTATAGAGAACAAGAGTAATGTTGCTAAAGAATGTAAGGTGTGTTGCATGAGGGGAATTATGTTGGTATGAACCGAGAGGTCGAAAAGAATAGGAATGTAAAGAGGTTTTAATGTTTGTGTAAGTTGATGTAAAATGTGTATGAGAGTGAATAATAAAATTTTCTTTTAATGGCGACACAGCATTGATTATTAAGACTTTGGTACTGAGTCCTTCAACCAGTAGAGTTAGTAGCTATACCAATCGTCTTGGTTCCAGTGTCGCATACTAGATAGTGTTGGTGTTGTTTGCACTAATGGTTTAGTCCGTCTCCATTCCCAAGACTCACTGTTAGGAGTGCTACCCAACCCAACCTAACCTAATCCATGTGAGGAGCATTCATGATGTGCGGAGCATGTGGTGTTATGTGCGATAACTGCAGTGTTATGTGCGGTACATATGTAGTTTTATGTCCGGTACCTGCAGTTTTATGTTTGGTACCTGCAGTATTATATGTGGAGCATGCATAGACGTGTGCGATGCCTTTAAAAAAATTGTTTTGATTATTGCTTAGGTAGGGGTTAAGGATCTTGTTTCTCCGTTCTTCCTTTGACATTACACTCCCCCCCCCCCCAAATTTTTGTATGTATGTCTTGTATTACTTTTTTTAACTTGTGTACTGCTTTTAAGTATTTTTATCACTCTCTTCACACTTCCCTCTCTTTCTGTCTCTCTCTCCCTCCATGCCTATTCCCTCTCCTTCATAGATACCGCATGCTACTGTTTCGATTTCTAAATCAGACCTTCAAAGACTCTATTTTCGTTTTCAATATTTGGTTGTGATTTATTTTCTTGCATATTAAATTTTGGTGTGTGGTTTCTAGTGTCGCACAGTACCTATTGGAACTTTGGTGTAAGTAATTTTCTTGTATGTGGATAATTGTTCACAATATGTTATTTATTTGATTTATTTTGCTTGTATCTAACTTTATCTTACATGACCTAACCTCCTACCAAGTCACATGTCTAACCTCGTCTCCATTCTTCCTTTATCCTAACATTTCATTTCCCTTGTTTGTGTGACTTGCATTCCTTTTTTAAATTTATGTACTGCTTTTAAGTATGTATATCACTCTCTACACCCTCCTCTCTCTCTCTCCCCACCCTGCTCCTCTCTCCATTCACACCTTTTCTCTCTCTCTTTCTCCACCCTCCTCTTTCATGTACTAACTCTACCTTTTATGTCACTTATTGTAGTATTACAATTATTTGTACTCCTTAATTTTGCTTTGCGAAACTTAATTACAAAAAAAAATAAACCCAATACATATTTTTAAGAATTTTAATGCGAAAATTTATTATTTTTTATACATTTCTAATCAATAACGTTCTCGAACTCTTATGAGACATCGGGTACACTGTATATAGGTAACTGTCCTCAGAGATGCGGTAATGTTTATTAAACTGATGTAGTCTTGACGAGTCTCGTGATTTCTTCGCTAGCCTTCTCATCACTGCTAATTCTTGTAGCTCTTAGTAGTGTACCAAGCCTCTCTTCATTGCAGTCCTCATGTGGTATGGGCGTTGCATTACATAACAGACCTTGTCTAATAATGTCGTTTCAGCTTATTGTGCGGAAATTCTCGTTGTAGTCGAGATCTAAGATACTGTCGGAAGAGACGCTTCATCACAATTCTAACGCTCAGTACATTTCTGCTAATGAGATATAACGCTACAGTGCTAAACTATATATAGTATCTGTACAATGAACACGTCTTACTCTTAGTCAGAGTACCCATGTGGTAGAGTGTTTATTCCGTCTTAGCACACACAACGCTTGTCGTCTTAGGCAACTAAGCGCCAGTTTGTTGCTACACTCTGAATATAGTTGCTTTTTCTGTGAACTTATACTATGTACAGTTACTCGCATAGTCTTCTCTCTGTTCAGAGCCATGATGTAGTCCTGGAAGGTAATTTTCTTTTTGATCACACATTTCTGGATTCCTTTAGCGTTTTTTCCATACATTCTTACAGCACCTGTAGGCATACATCTTCGCACGCAGTCCAACAAACATAGTCACAGGCACACCGTTACATTCGTCTTTAAATTTGCCTATAAACTTATTGTTTTGAGCCGAGTAGCACGGATAATCGACAGGATAGGCTGATGTATCGAATTCATTCTGGAAGTCAGGATTAGTGAACATGTCTTAATGAAAGCCACCTGTTTGTATTTTGTAGATGAAATTGTCAGTGTCCATGTAGGCCAACTAAAGTCATCACAGTACTTAGCCTGCATTACATCGTAATGGAACCGGTGCATGTGCGTCTTCGCCAGGTCAAGTACAGCAATGCCGGCGTAGATAAGCTTATCGAACAAAGATTGCTTCGTGCTCAAGTTTTACAAGCTAAAGGTTTTACGAGCAATAATTCTGTCTTTGAAGGCAGGTTTAGCAACTGGTTTCTTGAGTCGCTTTTCATCACACACTAGCCTCATTCTTTGTCTGTTGTACTTGTTTTCCATTAGCTTCCCATAGACAGCATTGTTAGCCAGCTTGTAAATATCCTTCTCAAAGTCATTTACTGCTGCAACATATCTAGCCGTATTCAGCTGGGTGAATGGCTCTAGCCAGGCACTTTGCTCAAACTCCAACCTACTGTGAATTTTTTCAATCTTAAGTCCATAGCTAATCAGCTTGTTTGAGCGTAATATAGTCAACTATTTAATTCTTCATATCCACCAATGTAGCCATTAGTTTCTTCTGTGATGATTGATGATCCTGGAGGACGTTCATTTATCGGCAGAAATTGTAGGTCTTTTTGTTCAATGTATAGTTCAGGAGGATACATTACATCACAATCCATGATGTATCCCACCGAGGGGGGGGGGGGAAGTGTCTGGCACACTCATATTGTCAAGTTCGGTACTGGACCACTTGAAATTTCTTATAGGTAGAAGCAGATTCATAGCCCAACCATATAAGACATTAGCATCCAGGTACTGTAGATAAGTTGCTGGCTGCTTAGGATTGTATCTCTCACCGTCATACTTGTTAGAAACACAGTGTCGCTTAACACATTGTGCCGCACACCCTCGAATGCCTCTCTCGAGGAACAAGTACATGTCATAATCTTTTAGAAGTTCGAGTTTCACTGCTGTGGCCTTCAGCAAAGCGTCGAATCTGTATCCTTATAAACTTATGTAATGCACACAGCCAAACTACGGAGCCCTTACAGTTAACATTGTACTGGAATGTGATTATGCTATGTCAGCACCATTCGATGAGGTAACAGATAAAAGAGCTTTCAAGACAAAAAATGTGCCAGTCTATAATACAGATGCTATTTAAAATGCAGTGTTAGAAAGTATTTCCAAACTTTGTACTGAAGAGTGTAAATACTCTGAGAAAGGATTTGGATGGACGATCGTTTCTTTCAACTGTCTGCAGCTGAGAGTTAACAAACCTGACCCCCTGAGAGCATTGTTATGGATAGACTTGCAAGTTTCCATAAATATCAATAAAGCAGTCATCAACCCTAGAAATAAGGACCATGAATATTTTTAATAGGCTGTGATAAATAGGTTCATCGAAGGAAATAATCCTGAAAGAGTGAACGAGCGATACTATTGAAGCCCAATCTAGGTATGACTTACCAGCATTACTTTCCCTACACTGGTAAGAGAAATCAGTACATTTGAAAAGAAGAATACTGAGACATCAGTCAGTGTTTACTGTCTGGACGGAAAGACAGAAAAGGTTATCCACCTTAGAGTAACAGATGAAGAAAAGGTTAGTCATCTAGATTTGCTGCTTTTATCGGATGAACATAACAATCACTACTGTTACATTCAAAATTTCTCTCGACTTGTACGTTCGCCAGTGACAGCACATGGTCACAAAGTTTACACCTGCAAGAGATGCCTGGTACACTTTGACAATCAGCAACGAGTATCTGGACTGTATTGTTTGTAGTGTCTGACTGAACATAGGAAATATTGCACGAGCAATGCACCACTTCGTGCCGACATGTCTCAGTTAGAGCTTCATGGTAGGCCTCCAGTCCTATGTTTCAAAAACATTCAAAACAAGACTAAACTGCCGATTGTTGTGTACACCGATTTTTGAAGCTGCAGTAATACGAATCCAGGCCTGTCAACCACATCCTGAGGAGGTATTTACAGCGGCATATCAGAAGCATGAAGCATATAACATCTGTATTTTTGTGCAAATTTACAATGATGTCATACCAGTAGCATTGACGACACAACTGCCTCAAGAACCTATCATTTTCACAGATACAGATGCACCTAATGTTTTCATAGAAAAAAATTCTTGATATCGATAGGAAGGTGAAGATGATCTATGACACTTCATTAAAGAAGCTGTCAGTAACACCTGCACAAAATGCCGCATACATCCAGGCCAACAGATGTTGTCACTGAAGCGGCGGTTTCAGTATAAACAATATAAAGATGCGCGATCACTGTCACTTTAGTGGAAAGTACGTTGGTGCGGCCTGTAACCAATGTAATTTACTCAGAAGACGTTCGAAGAATCTTCCTATATTTTTTCACAACCTAGCATATAATAAAACTTTATCTTCAGAGAACTGGCATACGACTGCAAGGACATTACCACCATTCCACACAACGAAGATAAATTGATTACATTTGGAAAATTACTCGGTAACAAGGAAATGTCCCTGCAACACAGTTCTGTAACACTATGAAATTCTTTATTATTGACGAGATTGAAGTAGTAAACAGTAAGGGAGTGTTTCCCCACGACTACATCGACAGTATCGTAAGATTATAATAGACTGAGATACCACCAAAGGAGAAGTTTCACAATCGACTGACAGATATGTACATTAGTGATTCAGACTACGAACACGCACATGCTGTGTGGGAGAAATTTGCTTGCAAAACTCTAAAGAATTACTCATACGTCTACTTGAATACAGATGTACTCCTACTCGCAAATGTATTTGAAAACTTTCGCAGCCTCTGCCTGGAATCTAATGGACTGGACTGGGTCATTATGTAAGTTTACCCGGATATGCATTCGACGCTCTGCTGAAAGCCACAGCAGTGAAGCTCGAACTTCTGACAGATTATGACATGTACCGGTTCCTCGAGAGAGGCGTTCGAGGGGGTGTGGCACAGTGTGTGAAGCGACACTGTGTTTCTAACAACAAGTATGACGGTGAGAAATACAATCCTAAGCAGCCAGCAATTTATCTACAGTACCTGGATGCTAATAACTTGTATGGTTGGGCTATGAATCTGCTTCTACCTATAAGAAATTTCAAGTGGTCCAGTACAGACCTAGACATCATGAGTGTGCCAGACACCTCCCCTGTGGGATACATAATTGAATTTGATGTAATGTATCCTCCTTAACTGTACAAGAAACACAAAGATCTACCATTTCTGCCGATAAACGAATGTCCTCGGATCATCACTGAAGAAACTGATGGCTACATTGGCAGATTTGAAGAATTATATCATTCACTATATTACGCTCAAACAAGTTGATTAGACATGGACTTAAGATTGAAAAAATTCACAATGGGTTGGAGTTTGAGCAAAGTGTCTGGCTGTAGCCATTCATCCAGCTGAATACAGCTAGACATGCAGTAGCAGCAAATGACTTTGAGAAGGACTTTTACAAGCTGGCTAGCAACACCGTCTATGAGAAGCTCATGGAAAACAAGTGCAATAGATAAAGAATGTGTCTAGTGTGTAATGAAAAGCGATTCAAGAAACCAGTTGCAAAGCCTGCCTTCAAAGACAGAATTATTGCTCATAAAACCTGTAGCTTGTGAAACTTGAGCACGAAGTAATCTTGTTCGTAAGCCCATATATGCAGGCCTTGCTGCACTTGACATGTCGAAGATGCTCATGTACTGGTCCCATTACGATATAATAAAGGCTAAATACGGTGATGACTTGTAGTTGACCTACATGGACACCAACAGTTTCATGTACACAATACGAACATGTGACTTTTATCAAGACATGTTCACCGAT
Organism: Medauroidea extradentata; assembly: GCA_003012365.1. Taxonomy (NCBI): domain Eukaryota; kingdom Metazoa; phylum Arthropoda; class Insecta; order Phasmatodea; family Phasmatidae; genus Medauroidea; species Medauroidea extradentata. The sequence continues at coordinate 28,935 of PNEQ01078910.1, forward strand.
CCTGACTTCCAGAACGAATTCGATACATCAGCCTATCCTGTGGACCATCCATGCTACTCGGCTCAAAACAATAAGTTTATAGGCAAATTTAAAGACGAATGTAACGGTGTGCCTATGACTAAGTTTGTTGGACTGCGTGCAAAGATATATGACTACAGGCGATGTGAGAATGTATGCAAATGTGTGTTCAAAAAGAAAATTACTTGCCAGGACTACATCAAAGCTCTGAACAGAGAGAAGACTATGCGAGTAACTGTACATAGTATAAGATCACGGAAAAAGCAACTATAGTCAGAGTGTAGCAACAATATGGCTTTTATTTGTCTAGACGACAAGCGATGTGTGTGCGAATACGGAGTAAACACTCTACCACATGGATACAGTACACCCGATGTCTCACAACAGCTCGAGAATGTTACTGAATAGAAATGTATATAAAATAATAAATGTTGGCAATAAAATTCTTAAAATATATTGGGTGTAATTTTTTTTGTAATGAGTTTCCCAAAGCAAAATTAATGAGTACAAATAATTGTAATACTACAATAAGTGACATAAAAGGTGGAATTAGTGCATGAAAGAGGAGCATAGAGAGAGAGAGGAGAGTGGAGAGAGAGAGAGATGAGGTTGGAGAGAGAGAGTTGGGTGGAGAGAGAGGTGGGTGGAGAGAGAGGATGGTGGAGATAGAGGATGGTGGTGAGTGTGGAAAGAGGAGGGGGAGGAGGGTGGAGAAAGAGAGAGAGAGAAGAGGTGTGAATGGAGGGAGGGGCAGGGTGGGGAGAGAGAGGAGGGTGGAGAGAGTGATATAAATACTTAAAAGCTGTACATAAGTTTAAAAAAGGAATGCAAGTCACACATACAAGGGAAAAGAAGTGTTATGATAAAGGAAGAAAGGAGACGAGGTTAGACATGTGACTTGGTAGGAGGTTAGGTCATGTAAGATAAGGTTAGATATAAACAAAAAATATATAATAAATAACATATTGTACACAATTATCTACATACAAGAAAATTACTTAAACCAAAGTACCAATAGGTACTGTGCGACACTAGAAACTACGGTTACTGCACATAAAACTGCAGGTACCGCAAATAAAACTACAGGCACCGCACATGAATCTACAGGTGCCGGACATAAAACTACAGGTATCGCACACAACACCATATGCTCCACACACCACTATGCATGCTCCGCACATGGGTTAGGTTGGATTAGGTTAGGTTCGGTGGGGTAACGCTCCTATTGGTGAGACTTGGAAATGGAGACGGACTAAACCAATAGTACAAACAGTACCAACGCTATCTAGCATACGACACTGGAACCAAGACTATTGGTATAGTTTCTAACTCCCCTGGTAGAAAGACCAGTCTTAATAATCAACGCCACTTAGGAGATGATCAGTAACTACTTTCAGCCCGACCTAGAGGTTAACTATATAACTAATAAAGAAACAATATGGAGGGTACAGCCATGAGAGTAGCTAGGAATTCAAAAAACATACAGTAACCAAGATGGCGGGTTAGGTTAGGTTAGATAAGTTTAGGTTAGTTGGGGTATCAAAGACGGTTGAGTTTACAGTTATGGATCCAAGGATCCGGCTCCTAGGCTCCTGAAATGGGACAGGCTATGCTCTGCTACTGACGTTACCTATAACTACAATTTCCACTTGTACTTGTTCCAGTTTTTTAGCTCTCATAGTTTTCCCACAGCTTCATGCCAAAGTCAGAATTCGCAAGTTACGGAAACATAGTAAAAACAAGTACCAAGAGTCTTACTAGAATGAAATAGTTTACACTGAAATTAGAAATTATGGGCAATATGCTGAAATATTTCAAAACACACAACAGTAATTTTGTATTTCTTAAAAAATTTCTATAAATGAATTGTCATTGTTTTCCGATTTTTTAAATTCCGAATGAATTTAGTTTTTTGTATTTAAATATTTTAGCCTATTGCCTATGATTAGAGCCCGGTAATTTTCGCGAAAAGAATTTTGCACCACCTTGTTTCAGTGCCTTACGTGCGCACCTGCATCTCTGCTATGTGGTCAGTGATTGGATGCCGTAACACCCAGCGTGTGGAGGTTAAACCCGCAAATCACAGACGTGATGTGTGACAGTTATCCGTGTACTGATTGGCACAGTCAAGTGAATAACGACTCTGCACAAAAACACTTTGTCAATAGCCGTTAAGTTGAACTGCAGGTGTGCACGTAAGACACTGAAACAAAGTGGGGCAAAATTCTTTTCGCGAAAACTACCGGGCCCTACCCATGATATCTCATTTCAGTGTAAATTATTTCATTCTTATAAGGCCCTTCGTTTTTGTTATTACCCTGTTCCGTAACTTACAAATTTTGACTTTGTCATATCACTACGGGAAAACCATGAGGGCTAAAACATTTTTACAAGTGGAAAATGTCAAAAGTAAACGTCTATACAGGGTTCACTATGCCATGTAAATATAAAATTATGAATTTTTGCCACGTGAATGTTTAAGGGGGAGTTTTAGACAATTTTATTGCATTTCAGTTTGTTAGCCATAACATTTATTCTAATTGCATTATAAAAATTTTCTCTTCGACAAAGCATGGGATATATTCTTCCTAAACTGCTTGCCATAAATAACTTTGAAATGTTTCATTAATTTGACGTGCATAATAGGGAATTATAGGTACACTTTCAAGAATTATATTACAATGACTCTGCATGTCAAATTAATGAAAGATTCCATTATTATTATTGTTTATGTCAGGCAGTTTACTAATGATATATCCTATGATTTGTCGAAGAGAACAGTTATATAACACAATTTTAATCAATGTTACGGCTCAGAACTGAAAATATAATAAAATTGTCTAACACTTCCCCTTAAGGTTGATAGTTAACTTGCAAGTTCTGTCAAAGTCGCAGTTTTATGTTTTCTGTAAGTACAAATAGAAAAAAATTTATCACAGAATTGAAATAATATACAATTAAAAAAAAAAAAACAACTAGCTGAACTAAACCTACTTCAGGCTACCTTTGTGATTACACAGAGAAATATTTTGTATTTGTAAAACAATATATTTCTTTGTAACTTTAGTCCTATTACAATAGTTGAAAATACAACATATTTTCCCTGTGTAGTCGCAAAATAATATTTTGAAGTAGCTTAGTTAAAAAAATGGCAAACAGCAACATTTTCAGACCATCATTTTGTACGTTAGAAATTTAGCTTGCAGTATGACATGGAATTGCTTCTAATTTCATTCCTAAAAATCCATCCCAATTTGTAATATTTCCGGAACAGTATAGTTCGTTAAAGTCCCTTTATAAATAAAGTGGAGTATACAAGTTGGGTTGATATCATTTAAAATTGTTCTTCATTGTCTAGTTCTAGTCAGAAGGCAACTACAGTTGAGTCAGCTTGGTGAGCGCCTCGGCAGGTGATATTGTTTTTCTTGCATGACAATTATTTATGCTTGTTTCAGTTTTGTCACTTCTTTGAGGGGAAGTTTACAATAGTTCTCAAACGATACGGTAATCTATTTACAGACGTCCGATGAATTTTTTAAGCAGCGGAATTAATTTATTTTGAAACTTTTCTTCGCGATGCAATTTATGGTTTCTCTTTGTGAACTGTAGCTTGACTATTCAAAATATTTACGCGGACGTCCTCGAGTGCTAGAACCGGCTGTCACATTTTGTAGTTTTTACGTGTATAACAGACTAATTTATACATTCTGTCTTGAAAACCATGTTGCACAGTTAAAAATTATTTTTATTCCTACAGCATTTTTTACCTCTGAGATCGTAATGTTGCACCTAAAATCCTCGAAGAATTTTTTTTTAATTTTAAAAGTAATCATTACAGTCCTATACACCCAACTGTTATATTCAAAGTTAAAAATGTAATCAGTTCGCTGGGTTACGTCACTAATGTTGCACAGATCGAATTCCGCTCTCCAAGTGACAGAGCGCACAATTTCCAGAAATAAGTTAATAATGTTTGTGTCTGCGGCTGGTTGCAGCAAGTCTTTGCTTAGTTGTACACAGAAATGCTTAAAGAATGACCCTACAAAGCCTCGTCGCGGAAGACGGCGGCAATACCTTTCAAAAGTCAATGGACATTCGCATAAGTAAGTGACGCGCTGTCAATATACACGCCTCTTTTTAAAAGCTGCAAATAACTTATACAACAACACATTTTTTTTTCTGACGCATTGTAAGCTAATATGTAAGAAACGCCTTAATCTGCTATATTTAAGTGTTTGGTTTAATACGTATGGACACCGACTGCTTCACTGTACGCCTTCAAATTGTTAGCTGAGCGCCCGCCTCGCAGCACACATATTATTATAACAGGAACGTCAACTTCCAGGTCTCTTGACGTTTAACAATTTGATTTTCATATTCCATGGCTTTGTTTATAATAATGATAAACAACAACGCTTAAAAAACAGGAGAGAAAAATTCGATTTTGGCTAGCTGGATACTAAAAATTACACACTGTGCGACGTTGCGACATCTCGCTCAGGCGCTGGACCGTCATTGCCGTTTACTTTCGAAAGTAACTTGCGCAGAGCTACCAAGCAGTTTCATCCCCTGTAACTGTGTTTGCTGACATAACATTTTGAACAGAAGGAACCAATCGTCTTCAAAATTGTCACAAGTTTCGCCCTCGCTGGCACAATAGATTATGAATTTGCTTAGTAGTCCGGAACTCAATTTCTCAATCGTAGGTACGTCTGTTCTTTAATACCGTGAAATAATTGTACAGGGGGAGAAATTCCGAAAAAGTAAAACAAGAGTGAGAACTAATTTGGTCGTACTAGGTAATTTAAAGGTCCCAGCAAAAAGTTCAGCCAAATTCTCGCAGAGAGCAGCACTGTCGTAGCTTTTATAGAGATGTCAATCAACGAGGATTATGTCTGCCACTGTGTCTGACCTGGGGGATCGGAGCCTGCTGGACAGGGCACACTTGTAAAAAGTCTTGGGGAAGGGGTGGGTGCAGAGAGCTGCAGATAAGTTATTCACTTTCCTCTTATTACCTGCTAGTCGGCTGAGACCCAAGGCTGTAAACATGTACCTGTTTTTAATATGCTGGCCAATAAGATGCCACGGACTGTGGTAAGAGAGAGGGGATATGTAATCGTGTTTCACTATTCGGAAAGGATTTCCATATGTGTATTACACTCTTCGTGCTGTGATATATTAGGTAATTATTCCAGTATATACAAATAGCAGAATACAAATTTTCGAGTAGACTATGTGATCACTAGTAATTTTATTTATATTTATAATCGTATCTCGAATTACGATCGAGTCAAGTCATGGTCTTAGACGGTTGTTTGTATTACACTTCCTGAACGTTTCATTATAGCAGGCCGTAAATTTTATTCCATAAAGTTTGATCAATTTGCTTAAATAAAGAATCTCGTACGAATTTCCAGAAAAGCTTAAAAAATGTTCTACTGAACTAATGAGAACAAAAAGTTTACATTATCAAACTTTTGACCCATCAACCAAACTTATTCAGGATTACATCTTAAATATATTGGGAAATCAGTAAGTCATTAGTCAACATTATCGGTATTACAAGCGAATATACATTACTTCGATAATTTTCAAGACGATAAGATACAAATGGATTTTAAATGCTCACATTTTTACAACAGTAAAATTGTCTACTAATTGAAAATGAATATGTATTATGGCAGGAAATGACTATTTATCATTCTCATTTCTGTCTACTACCTTGATAAAAACTGCATGGATAGTACCCCACCTGAACTGGAATCCTGTATATGTCAGTGGTGAGAGAGACACAGCAGTATGCTATGTTTCCGTAATATTTGATTCCACGTTGTCGATAGGTTGTGCACTTTGTGGTAATAAAAACTATAAAAGCTGCTGGTAGCATTAGAGATAAAAAAATTTCTCTAACTTAATTACCTTCGCCCTCCCCCTCCTTTTTCGCTGTCTTCCCCTGTATTTTTCATAAACAGGCAGAGCATCATATTTAATTGAGTGTTAAAGTAGTTACGATAGATTTGTAGTTTGAATAATATAAATATTACAAAAAAAGTGGCCTATCTTACCACGATATTAGAAGTCAACAACTTGCTGAAAGTTAAAAAACGTAAAAAGATTCCTATTTCTGATTACGTAAACAACATTTATCAACATCGCTATGTATAAAAGAAAACACGGACTGACTGACATATCAAACTGCAGCCCAATCTGCTGGACCTAGAAATGTGAAATTTTTTGTGTGGGTTACCTTTAGGACGTAGGCGAGCACTAAGAAGGGATTTTTTTTGAAATTCGTCCCGTAAGGGGATTAAAAGGGGTGAAATGTGTTTTATATTATTCATTTACATAGTTCGAACCTAACTGCCTACCGTCGTAACTTTAACTTCAATGGGTTAATCATTAAAAAAGTGTATTAGCAAATGTAAGGATTTTTCGAAATTCAAATTTAAGAGGATGAAAATATCTTAAATGTTTTTTCGGATAATTTTCGTTATCTATCGAACCCTTCGGGATACAGAGTTGCTTTTTACTTCAAAATGAAGCTGATGTGAATACCCTAATCTTCCGTAATTATCAAACGAGTCGAGATATCGCAGTTTTACGTAATGACAGAAAATATATTTCAGGATATTTTCAGGGTCGTAGTGACCGAATGGTCAGACCATTCGCCTCCCACCAATCCGGATTTTCGCATGTGGGAATCGTGCCGGGCGATGCTTTGGTCGGCGGGTTTTCTCGGTGATCTCCCGTTTCCCCCGCCCTTTCATTCCGGTGCTGCTCCACACTCACATCATGTCACACTTCACCAGCGGTAAAGACCTCGATATTAAGCGCTGACCAAAATATCTCACTCACTGAGGATATTTTCCGAATTCAACACCAAATATGTGAAAAAATTAACTATATTTTCGATTCATGATCGATATATATATATATGTATATATATATATATATATATATATATATATATATATATATATATAACAAGCTCACATAATTTTCGGACATTGCCGCGATTCTTGCTTAAGATTAATGCTTACTTAAATACTAGAAATGTAGTGTATAGATTTCTCGAAATTTGACACCTATGGAAGTGAAAATGTACAGAATTAAGGGTATTTTCAATTAATTGTCTATATGTTTTAAAATCAACGGGCTATCATCACGGATTCCACTTAAATGAGACGCTCATGCAATTTCGAAATTCGAATTCTACGGGGGTGAAAACAAATGGAATATGTCTTACAAAATTTCTCGAGTACTATCGAATCCGTCCAGTTATAGAGTTGTTTTTCGTTTTGTGATGATATAAATGTAAATGCCCGTAAAAAGATTTCAGTAATTTTCAAAATCCGAACTCTTAGGGTTGGAACGTAACATTTTTTTTTTATATATCTTATGTGCACATATGAAGCTTTGCTTCATGGTTACTGGCAGAATGTATTATTATTATTACACAGACGTAGCTCATTTGACTTTGCCAACAGGTACAAGGTTACTGCGACAACACACGTCTGTGATTTACGGATAGAACCCTAGACGCTAAGAGTTAAAAAAACAGCCAATCGCTGACCATGAAGCATCAGGTCTGCCAATGTGCACATAAGGCATTTAAACAAATTGTTGCATAATTATTTTCGCGAAAAATCATGTGATCTATAAAATGGTTGTCGACGTGATTTTCATCTCAATTGGATAATAATACACATGTTTAAGATGTGACGGTAAGATTTTGCGAAATTCAATCACTAAGAAGGTCCAAAGATGTTAATATTTGTTTTCATTTGCCCCAATATATCTACCTAACCTATTGAGATATTAAGAAATGTTTTGCTTCAGAATGATGCTTACGTAAATATGAAAAATAATTAACTCAATTCATATACTGAGAAAATATCTATCAAATACCCTAGGGGGAGTGGGTTAACTTAGTTTTAGTAAACCTTTCAAAGCAGACGATCCGAAAAGCAAGTACATCATAGAGAAGTATTTTTAGGGAAGGTAATATTCAGCAATGACATCGTTACGTATGGGTATATAACCTCAACGTGTCCAGTAACGGAATATTTAATTTTTTAAATTAACTTACGAAGGTACGTATATTGAAGACACAATCATCAATGGTCGTGCTCGATATAAACGAGTCATCATACCACGTATACTACTTATACCATCTGAATACTCTCTTACATTCATCTATTTTTCTATGAATATAAATATGGTTCGGGACAGTAATATAGACTAAGTGGCAGGGATAGACTTAGGATAGGTTTTAGCTATAGCTACATAGCCTGCTGCAGAGTGAACTCTACCTGCAGCTTGGTTATCCTAACACATAATTTAATCTCATCTGGCTTAAAAAAAAGGTCCTTCAATTGAATTAATATACGCTATTACAAGTAATACATGCGGGTAATGTCACGGGCGGATTGCTAGCTTATAAAATATAAATTATAGTTTGTTTGTTCGTCTTATATGCGGTTGTATTCCACTCATTAGATCGCGATGAAATTTTTGCAAAAAAAATTGGGTGGGGGGAAGGTAAAAAGAGGCGGAGGGACAGAAAAGGATACAAAAAAATAGTGAAGAAAAAATAAACAGTTGTAAGTTGTGCGTGCACCCGTGAAGGCATGCACCAATTTTCTTTGGGAAGTGGTGGGAGGCAGGTGAGAAAAACTGTGTAGAGGGGCAGAATGGGGTACCAAAAATTGTTTTTTATAAAAATAATATTGGTGAGTTGTGTGTGCGCCCACGAAGGTTTCTACCAAAACAAATGTTTTGTACTTTAGGGGAGGTACAGAGGCAGAACGGGGTGTCATTAAAATTTCGTTGGACAATTTTCCTTTTCAAAATTTTTCTAAAACGTACATTAATTACCTTTAGCATAATTTTGCCCCATTTTCAACTTTTCAGAACTTTTTGTTTCAGAAATTTAATTACATTAAATTGAAAACCTCGCAAACGAAGTTGCGGGAACCAGCTAGTCTACAATAAAGCACGAAAATAATTCATAACATTTTACCATCGTTATGTTTAGAAATCACTTCAATATTATTATATATACTTGAACCAGATAGTAAATTTAAAAAGAAGGGTAACTCGTCTATTAAAATAGGGTCGGAAAATTGTGAATATCATAAAGTGAGGCTTCTTTACACGACTCATTTAATTTTAATTAATGTAAAACTCCTAGGCATCCTGCCCTTTGAAGTATTATTTATCACGAAAACTAAGCACCATGAAATCCTCAACACCATACGAAGCTGTAATCCGTTACATTAAAAAAATTATTATGGTGCAAAGTAACCCCAAATGTTGGTAAACGAACTCCTCATAATAATAGGATACTTGATCGGAGAATTTTGTACAACTAACATATTAGATCACCAGAGGCGACGAGGAAGCGATCACTCCTGTTGGAGGTGAGTCATGTCACTCGGCCACTGCTAGCAGTCCTGAAAATCACAATGTTACAAGAATATTCTTGGCAAAAATAACAAAATTAAAAATATATATTATCGTATCGATATGGGTGTTTACACTTACAACTATCATTAAATACCCTATCTAGGACCACGTTAAGACTTCACAGAAGTAATATAAACAGAGATAACTTCTACAATAAATGTTGCTACTATTGTATCATACTGTCATGTTGTACTGAGCACCTCCAGGTTCAGACATTCGGAAATATATGTTTACTACTGAATCAGGATTGTACAGTATTTACTATTTGATCATATTGAATGGTAGCACACTATATTACAGGCTGTACCGTGTGCCTTATCTTCGTTACCTGGTCATCCATCGAACTGTTCGGTGCTTCAAATTCTTTTAGATTAATTAAGATTAATTTAGATTAATTAATTAATTAATAGCCCTGTATTTCTATGGCACGTCCAAATATTTTACAAAAGGGAAAATTGAAGTCCTCGAATTGATAAAAATAACTTTTATTTTATAACTTACTTAATTTACTAAACAAAACTTTGTTTCCATGAAACTATGACTAACATTTACATATCCGAGATAATATATAATGCATGTCTCTGTTTTCCATAAATTCTATAATACAGCATTTGCTTAGTTGATAAACAACAAATGTTGTGTAAAAATTGATGACGATCATCTCAAGCGAATACACAATTTTTATTGTGGCAATTGTTTTTGTATGTAAAGTGTTCATTTGAGATTTTTTAAAATTAAGCAAGGAGCATAAAAAAAACATGTGTATATTGTATCTTAGTCGTCACATAACAAATTAAAGGGCAACAAATTTATCCCTACTCTTAACTTGGGTTTCGACAACCAAATTAAATTTAAAATTAATCTTAAAACGTGTTCTGAAATATACTTAACATGAATAAAATGACGTAATAGTTACATATTTTAATGGTTACAATAATTGCGTGATCAAACAATTTTTACTATATTTTTTACTAAGAAAACTGTGAGTTAATACAGGAAATCGTGTGGTTCGATAATAAATATAAACTTATCAATGCCGTGATAAATAACTGATAGTAAAGTAATTAGCAATTTGGTGTACAGTAAATTTAAATTGTGTATTATATAACTTCGTTTTCATAATCATTGTCTTGCAACATAAGATAATAATAATGGATGCCTCATTAAGAGAAAAATTATTGATGCAGATTTTCCTTCCATGAATAAATAATTATGCTAAAAATATATTCTAACTAGACATCCCGTTGCGGCTTCGCCCGCTCGTACTTTAGAAAGAGTAACTAATTTTAAATTACATATTACTTAATGATTTTACTATATTATTTGTATGTCTTTTATTTGAGAATTACCTTAAATTGGTTTGTACGTAAGAGCATGTCGATTTCTCGTTAGGTTAGTTTCATTGTCTCCAAAAAAATTTTTGCCGCTTTTCACCCTCTTAAATTTCGATTTTCGAAAATCCCTCAAATTACTTTTTAGATATTTACTTACGCAATTTTTTTGAATTACATAACATATTGATGCCTCTTTAGGTTAGTGAGATATCGTGGATGAATCGAAATTATGTTTTCCAGCTTTTCATACGTATTCAGACTAAGTAAATAGCAAAATCAGAACGAAATAAGAAGCAAGATATAAACCACAAAACCTTCACTAATTTCAAAAAAGGAAAACATCGAACAGCACACCGAGCTAGAAGTACGTAATTAACACGACACCTCCCCAAATGATATTCGAAAGCAAAGAAACATGACGCTAGCTGTTAAATAATACAACAAAATAACAAACAGCTTTAGCCAGTCCACTTCGCTAAGGGTAATTTACTTGCAGAACCTATATGTTTTTAACTCATCTTTATTTCTCTACTAGCAGTCCCCCGCGGCTTTGCTCGCGAGTATTATTCGTAACTGATAATATTTACTTTAATTTAAAAACCTCTTTGTACACAAGATTGGTACTTCAGTCATCAAGTGTTAGAACGTCCAAGCGGCTAGTTGAACTAATTCTGCAGCAGGATAAGTAGCTATAGCTGTCCACGCAAAAAGCAGTCTTAAGTTTGTCCCTGCCACTAACAGCGACTTCGCCTGGGCCTTATTTATAGCCCTGCCTATTTGACGTTGTGGGGTAATTACAGACACCAAAGGTAAGAGGTTAATCGAATGAGAAACATCTGTTTACCCTGTGCACAACCATTGGTGACGGTCCCCTCAATTATATATTTTCAAAATATTCACTTTAACTATATTGACATTACAAAGTTTCAGAGGGTAAAGGTTTCGCGGAAACATATTTGATGCCCCAAACCTGAGATTAGTGAGATGATATATCGTCAGTTTACTGCCAAAAGTGACAAATTCAAAATGAGATAAAATTATAAAAAATTCTAGGAATATGTATATGTTGTTCACGAACAATTGCTCAAGTTTAAAGTCTATTCGTCATTTCGTACTGTTGTGTCACAGTATAGTAACATACCACATTTTTGTTAATATCTACAATTTAATACTGTTTTTAAACGAAATAGCATTGATGACTTAATCACTTTTGGCAGTATACCGACGATATGTCAGCTGATATTGTAGAGGAACCTAAGTGGAAAGCGAACTGCAATTTTACCCCTTTTGAAGACTACATGTAAATTGCACTAATTCGATCTGCCTTGTAGTTTTTGTGTATCAGAATTGAATGTTCACACGCAGCTTTTAACGAAATTCGAGCTTAGAACCTCCCTGAATTTAGACCTGAGTAACAAACAACTGCGTCACGTAACGTCGAAATAATTCATGAAATTAAATTTATTGAAAAAAAAAAAAATATCTGTGTCCTGGGCTCATAGAGGTTGTACAACACCACGTCTCGATAGGTTACTGTAGAGTGAAACTCCTGTATAAGTTGTTTCTCGTTGCTCGTTCCTGCTTTTCGGATCGTCTGCCTTGATTATTGACCAACTAAGTTTTATTCTTAATAATTACGTTTCTCATAAAGAAAAAAAATTACATACATATATTTTTAAATATTTACGTAAGCATCACTCTGACGCAAACAACACCTCAATATCGCTACTGGTTAGATAGATATCGTGGGTTTATGAAAAACAAATTTTGTGCTTTTTCACCCTTTTGGGTGTCGAATTTCGAAATATTTTAAATTTATATCTTAGACATTTGTATAAGTATCCATCTGAAGAGTAAATCACATCGCTAGCCCGTTCAGTCGAATCAAAATCGATCATTCACTAAAAAAAATAAATAAATAAATAAAATATCACCCCTGCACAGTATTGAGAAATCGAATTTCGAAAAATCTGAAAACCATTTTGCGATAATATCTGAAATCATCATCCTGAAGCAAAAATTAATTGTATATCTCGACGGGTTCCATAGATATCGAGGATTTATCTAAAACACGTTCAAGGTCTTTTCACCACTTAAGAGAGTAAATTTCGAAAAACCCTTGAATCACGTCTTAGAATACTTTATTGGTATCTCGTGGACGTAAAAAACACAACATTAGCCCGCTGGGTTCAAGATATATCGACGATTGATTGAAAACGCTTTTCACCACTTTTCACCCATTTTCACGTCCTTAGGTGGCGAATTTCGAAAATTCCTGAAATTACTTTTTGGATATTTGAGTAAGCATCAATTCTAAACAAAAATCACGTCTCTATATAAAAAACCATGGGATCGATATATATCGAATGTGAGTCGAAAACTCATATTACCCCATTTTTAACCAGTTTAGGGCCGAATTCGGAAAATACATTTTAAATGGTACTTGGGATATTTACAAAAGCACCAATTGAAAGTAAAGAGTACTTCGATATCTCGATTGATTCGATAGATATTGAAGGATAATCGAAAACACATTTCACGTATTTTCACCCCTTTAAATAAAGAATTTCGAAACGATTTTGAGTCCTGTCATAGAAATTTGTAAAAGTAACCAATTAAAGTTAAAATCACGACGATAGCCAATTGTGTTTCAAAGATAAAGACGATTCATTAAAAACACATTTTGCCCCTTTTTACTGCCTGGGGGTCGAATTTCAAAAAACCTAAAACTACTTTTTGGGTATTTACGTAAGCAATATTTTGAAGTGAATATCAACTCTCTATCACGAAGGGTTCGATAGATGTCGATAGTTGATTGGAAACACATTTAAGGTCTTTTCAGCCCCTTAAAAGTTGAACTTCGAAAAATCCTTCAATTGGCTAATATGCATTTTTACGAGTGTCCTATTAAAGTAAAAATCACCATGATTGGCCGTCGGGTTCGAGCTCTATCGACGATTCTTCGGAAACACATTTAACCCCTTTTCACCCCCTTAGAGGTCGAATTTCGAAAAATCCCTTCTTAGTGCTCGCCTACGACCTGAAGGGAACCCCCACAAAAAATTTCACGATTCTAGGTCCAGTGGTTTGGGCTGCAGTTCGATATGTCTGTCAGTCAGTCAGTCAGTCAATCAGTCAGCTTTCATTTTTATATATATAGATGATAGTCAATTAATTGTTTTTGTAAAGAAATAAACATACCGACTGCAATTTTGGAGTTATTTCCCCGTGGTTAATATTCACTTTTCAGGAGTTCTGTAACATTTTACTGCTATTAACACTCGTAATTGTCGAATTTCGAAAAATCCAGAGTTCTGTTTTTAGATATTTACGTAAGCTTTATTTTAAAACAAAAAAAACACCTCGATGTCTCAAATGGTTCCGGACATAAAGATTATTAATTTAAAACATGTTTCGATATTTTACCACCTTTCAAGGACGTATTTTGTAAAATTCTAAAACTACTATTTAGACATTTACATGAGCACTACTCTGATACAAATATCACCTCGACATCGTAAGTCGTATAAGAGAAATAGAGGATTTATTAAAAACACATTTAACGGTTTATCACCCCCTTAGTTTCCGAATTTCAAAAAATCGAAAAATAATAAAATATGCATTTGCTTAGGCAATTTTTAGAAGTAAAAATATTAACAATATATATCCAAGTAAGAGAGATACACTGAATTATGCGAAAACACGTTTTGCCCCTTTTCACCCCTTTAATTTACGATTTTCGAAAAATCCTTTCTTAGTGGGTGCCTACACCATGAGAGGAAGCTGCGTTAAAAATTCACGTTTCTGAAACCAGTGGTTTGGGCTGTGCATTGTTGAGTGAATATGTGTGGCACTTCATCTTAATACATAAAATGAAGTGTCCTGACACACTCACTCACTCATCAACCCACAGCCCAAACCGCTAGATCTAGAACCATGAAATTTTGAGGGAAGCTTCCATTTGCCCCGTAGGCACCCACAAAGAAAGGTTTTTTTTCGAAATTAGTTAATTAAGGGGGTGAAAAGAGGGGAAATGTGTTTTAAAAGAATCCTTAATATCTCATTAATCGGAAATGCTATCATAATTTTTTTAACTTCATAATATTGCCCAAAGAAATGCATATTTGCAAATTTTTCGATTTTAAAAAATTCGAAAAATAAGGAGGTGAAAAGCCGCAAAATAAATTTTCATTCATCTGTGATTTCTCCTAAACCATTTCAGTTAGTGAGGTGATTTTTTCTTTAAAATTATACTTAAGTAAATATCTAAAAAGTATTTTTACAATTTTTCGAAATTCGTCCTTGAAAGTTCTTAAAAAAATTTAATGTGTTTTTTAATCAGTCTCATTTTTCTCCTAAACCAGTGGAAATATTGAAATGGTTTTTGCTTCAAAATAAATCTTACGTAAATATAAAAAAAGTAATTTCAGGATTTTTCGAAATTCGTCCTTGAAAGCTGTTCAAAAAATAAAATGTGACTTCAAATAATCATATGTACCGCTTAAACCTGTTGAGATATCGAAATGATTTTTTGATAAGAATGAAGCTTATGTAAATATCCATAAATAAAATTCAGGTTTTTATGAAATTTAAAAATTAAGTAGTTGAAAAGCAGTAAAATGTTAGTCTTCCGAAAAAAGAGAATGATCACGGGGAAATAATTCAATAGTCGTTTCTTTTTGCCAACCTACTCATAAATAAAACCTCTTTGGACTGTAGCCAATACATAAGAAAGAATTATCCAACGAGCTATATAGTTAACATAGAGGGGCGGAAACGCTTCCAAAGTGAAGCCCAATTGAACAGCTGTTTTGACCCTAGAAAACATGGCGAACAGCAGTGTGGCCAATATTGTGTTGAAAATCCGTCATGTGTTCGCATAAAATCCGTTACTTTATAGCTCCACTAAATTCCCGCTAAACACAGGAAAAAATGCCAATAATTATTGTAATATATTATACTGTAATAATGTTTAAATTAGCATAATTGCTCTCGTAACTCGACCGGATATAAGAGTCCACCATTTTATGTAGGGTCAAAATACCATGTTTAATAGCCGGCTTGGCCGGTGACGTCACAAGATGAGCATCGCGCCGAGCAACAGCTGTTTCTGTACAAACGTTCGTCAAAATGCCATATGAATAGTGTTACTTGGACTGGTTAACATTGTATAAATAGTACAAAAATGCATGTACGGTACTTGCAATAGCGATTTTATATATCGCTAATAGAAATATATGAAGGATATTATTTCGT
>PNEQ01078913.1:0-10833 GCA_003012365.1 Medauroidea extradentata
AAACGCTACATTAATCAATTTTTTTTACCTTAAAAATGAAACTTGAAACAACAAAGTAAATGACAGAAGCATAGTAACACCTTTAAACTCTTTGTACAAAACATTTTAAGTTCCTATGTGTTTTCAGTCGCTTGTAACTTCAAGACACCTGAGCCTCTGCATCAACCCTATATGTGTAGCGTATAAAAGACTCTTAAGCGTGATCATTGGTGTTGAAAACTTGATACCTGCACTTGGACTCGGATAATTTACTAAATTATGTTTGTGTTAGTCACCAATAGATAGGGGCACTTGATTTTCGCGAAAAGATTTTTGCACCAACTTGTTAGACTGTCTTATGTTGAAATCTGCAGTTCTGAATCGTGCTGAGTGATATGATGTTTTATCTCTCACACGTCTCAGGTCTCTGCCTGCAAATTACAGACGTGTGGTGTCACAGTAGCTTTGTTCTGATTGGCTAAGTCAGATAGACGTCTCTGCCCAAAGACGTGCTGCCAATAACCACGATCTGGTACGAAATTCCTTTCGCAAAAAAAAAAAAAAAAACACGTGTCCCTGCCGTTACTTTAAAAATCCTACACGGCTATGCGCTGATTATACAGGATGATTGAAAAGTATCAAATCATTGTCAAGTAAACACAAATGTATTGTATATTGTAAGAAGAGTGGTGCTGTGGCGTAGTGGTTAGACCGCTCGCCTTCTAGTATGTTTATTCAGGTTCCACTCCCGACTTTTCGCAAGTGGGAAACGTGGCGGGCGTTGCCATTACCCTCGCCTTTGACATTCCGTTGCTTCGCCATCGAAGTATCTCACAGCGTGCCATTCCTCAGTGTTCGCTAGGTGCCTAGTCTCGCCCAGTTCAGAAGTAGGCATAGTTTCAAGTAACTCATTGAATCTTATTATTATTACTTTCTTATAATTCTAAATAATTTTAACATAGAAAATTTTAAGGCTGCACTTATCATTTTAAAGACAGAAATGGATTTGTAATATTATTTTGTTAATTTAAACAACTACTTAGCCTACATTAAGGACAAGGTAAACAGCAATTTATATCACTACGTTTTTATTTTTATATTTGTACCAGATATTTTTTTTCCTTATTTCAGACATAAATTATTACATTTTTTTTATCTATCGTAGTTTATACATAATGGTTGTCAGAGTAAAAATTTGCATGAGACGGTTTTAAGAACGACTCTAGAACCAACTGACTTGTCTAACTTAAATAATTCACATTGAATAATTTTATTGTTGACTGCAAGGTCTTCTGTATATAACAACAAAATAAAACTTTTTTGAATTTTAAAAAATCTCGTATTTTTTATTTTAAATTAAAATATTTAGATAAAAAGAATCATAAGTACAAAATTTAGTCACACTTCGTGCATTTAAAATATAAGAACTGTTTAAAATGGAAACATAAAAACGTAGGGGCCTAATACTGTAATGAAAATTGCTTTCTATCGTAGTCTTAAAGCAGTGGAATTTTTAGTACGTACGCTGTCACCAAAAAGCTGTATTAACAAATTGAATAACACCAGAATATTACACAAAATTCTGAATGGATAAACTTTTGTTTTCAAGTATGTAACTAAATGTACGTATTTTGTTTTATTACTTCATGTAAAACGGCGAAAAAGTGTAAACCACGATACTCTATAGACCAAACCTTTATTTTTTAGTTATAACTACGGTTTATGTGTAAATTATGTAAAATATCACCCGATTACCTCGATTTACCCTATACCAAGTCAGGGATGGGTTTCCCTGCCTTCGCAGCAACCTCCACATACGTTATTAATTTGTTGCTAGAGAAACGACACACACGTCTCAAACACTTCCCAGTATGTGAAACAATATACCTAATGTCCTTCCACATGACATGTACAGACAACATGCACACAACACAAGCCACACAGCAATGTATCAGTACTTATGAATCCTACTGTACTGTGATGGCGAGCAGTTGGATAGCGATACGTTTTACAAGAATTATTTCGTTCGTTCGTGTAACTGATTTGGGGAACTCGTTTATCTGAAATAATTTTAATTAATATTTCAGTTTGACGTTATTCGTTCTGACTTTTAAAATCGCAGCGATATAATTAATGTGTTATTGGTAATTTGACGTCCGAATTGATTTAGAAACGAGGCGTTCTCACTCTACTGACACGAGCTGTTAATAACGCAATAAATATACGCCAGTGATGTGTAGGCTACACGCGGTATAAAGAGAGACATTTGAAGGCTTGGTTACCTTTTTCCGTTCAAAACATTTGTATTGGTAGTTCAAGGTTATATAAGCACTTCAACGACTCTGGTCAACAAGTTCACAGAATTCAAACAGGAAATAAATTATTAATGTAATTACTTATCAAAACATACATTTTAAAGATATTTGGCTTAAACAAAATGTTCTTTTACGTATTGCGACAGTAATATTTTATAGGATAAATATTTATGTCTACATTATAATTTAAAAAAATATATAATATATAAAACTCTCGTGTCACAGTGTATGTGTCCATACTCCTCCGAAACGGCTTAACCGATTTCAATGAAATTTTGTATATACATTCGGTAGGTCTGCGAATAGGTTTTTATCTATTTTTATACTCGTAAGTGCTATTGTTTAGTAAATATTTTTAATTTAATAATTTTAGAACCCGGTCGATAACTGTGTGATAATTGATCAGTTACCCCCACGAGCAGTTTCCATTTTATCCCCACCAGGTGT
The DNA here is from genome assembly GCA_003012365.1 of Medauroidea extradentata. Classification (NCBI taxonomy): domain Eukaryota; kingdom Metazoa; phylum Arthropoda; class Insecta; order Phasmatodea; family Phasmatidae; genus Medauroidea; species Medauroidea extradentata. Next base: position 2,742 of record PNEQ01078913.1, read on the forward strand.
CGCTGCTCTATTATTATTTATTAATTTCTTTATTTATTAGACCTCTTCCACTTATATACCACACCCTTACACACTTACAATAAGTTATTTATGTGACAAAACAACGTTTGTCGGGGCAGCTAGTTATATTATAGATATTTACGTACTAAAATATAAACATAATTTAGAAAGTTTCACATGTAGCAGCACACTTCTTGCGTGGATTGCTTTTCGTTTTAAGGCTATGCTCTTTAATTTCTACTCCAATTTTTTAAATCTTAAACGAGTGTAGATATAAAAAATTTATCTGTCAGTTTTGTTTAAAATGTTTTATCCCGAGATACCTATTTTTTTTTTTTCGAAGCAAGAAATTACACCGTTTCGACTAAAAAGCCAACTAACCAAAACTTTGTGACTTACATAATTATCTAAAATCATAGTATTTACTGCCTTGAAAAAAATCAGCCAAAATGGAGAAGACGATTTTAAACAAAAATGCTATACGAATTTTTATATATGCTCTCGTTTAGACGTTAAAAATTAATATCGTTAAAAAGAGCAGCAACGAGGGGCCTCACTACTTGCGCTTCAAATGCGTTGCAGAGAGTTGCGATTATTCTTGTTTAGACGAAACTACTAAAGGCGCATTATATTTGTATATCTACGAAAAAAAAACACACTTCGAACTATGTCGCTACCGTTTCAAACATTCAGTACGTTTATTTTAAACATAATTTCCTGGCCTCTTAAAATGGCCAAAAATGTATTTTCCAGACTACCGTATCTGTAATAATAACAACCGGATTTTAAAAATACAACTATAGAAACAAGCATTAGACTTTGAACTATGCTGATAACAAATAAAATACTGTGGTCCCATAGGAAAAAAGATAGCAGTAAATCACTGCACGCCATCTGAGTGGCTAGCGCGGAGAGGCGATAATGTATTACATACGCCGGTCAACGGCAGCCTTACTGCTCCTGTCTCACACACAAACACAGTCTATCTAGGGAGGACCCTTAACAGTGACATTCCGCCCTTGTCCGCACATGTGGAATAGTTTAGTATATTTAAAAAAACCTATTTACGAACACATCGCAACGCTTTTGAACCTAGTGGTAGTCGGCGCAATTAATATCTCACTCTAAAAATACTCTGTGTGTGTTTATGTATAGTATAATTAATTATTTTTATTCTTGTAGCAGACATACTTTGAAAGTGTTGATTTCACCATGGCCTGCCTATAGCCGGCCAGTTGACAAGCGTGTGCTAGGCTGAGATAGACAGCTCGTAGCTAAGGCCGGGATGCGAGATGAGTTTCAATTAAGGTCAAGTTGTTAATTTGAAAGCCGTGTGGAGCTGGGCGCCCTTGGTTTGCACCGTCCAAGGGTAGGGGGGAGGAGGTGTGATTCGCACAAGTGACGTGACATTTGGCATCCCTGGTGGCGGTTAGTTCCGCGCTGAAAGCCCACACGCTCTCGAGCGTTGACTCGCCGAAGACAGCCTCACACTCTCCAGTGTTGCCGAACTGCGCAGGAATTACTGTCTGCGTGCGAGCTCTGAGTCCTAGGCGCGTATGCATTTTTGGCCACAAACGTCATTTATTCTACAGTATGTGCGCAGATATGCTATCAACCTCGTTTCGCTATATTATTTACACAGGATGTTTAGAAACAAACACTTTATAAGCACACCACGAGAATCCTGGGCTAAATTGGCGACGAAAATTTTAGTGGCAAACGTTATACGGTGACATATTATATGTATCATGTGGCAACACTGTACTGCAGTTAGTCACCTCTTGCGCTCCACATATATCTTACTTAAGCCCTATACACAATTGATTACTTAAACGTTTGACTTTACGTTTCCGCTACTTTGCCTGTTCGGTCAATGCACAATACAAATGTAATGTTAAATAAACGACAGTTGAAAAGTGATTGGAAACCTTCTTTTTGAAACGGAAATATTGTGATATAAATCATTATGTACTTACCGTAAAGCATATCACTTAGATATTTAAATAATAAACCCTATTTATTCATTCAACAAAAGCAACGCCGTCTATTGACGCAACTTAAAGTTAATTTACGAATATTTCTCCAACGCTACTTACCACGTTTTTTCGAGTACGTTTAAGAAAAACATGTTTTTTTTTTTTTTACGAAATATCAATACTGGAGAACAAAATTGTACTCAGAAATAAACATTTTCGTTCTAGCATACATAATCAGCTGGTTATTTTCGAACGGCCAATTTGACTTTGACTTAAGGTTTAAGTTTTTCGGAAACGTAAAGTCAAAGCGGCTTGACTTTAGCTTTGGCGACGACATTGTGTACGACTCCATAAGAAACCATGTATTGAAAGCTATCGTAAAGTCAAATGTTAAAGCTTTCAATTGTGTATAGGGCTTTATCTTACTACTACTCTTCTGACCTGTGTATTATATGTGCACATTAAGGGCGCTGCCTACCTTGAGGCCACGGCGGGAGCAAGCATAGGGTTTTACAGGTTAAATTATTTTCCATCTGGCTCAGTAACGGTTAAAGTTACATGTATGCCACCACTGACTTTTTTGTTCGTCTCGACACCGCGTACATTGCTATGGACCGCGTAGGCAGTTTTTTTCAATACTCAGAAAACTGTGGGCAAAAAATCATTTTTTTCACTCACACAGAAAACACGCGAAAATGGCTATCCATAATTTATTTTCTGCAATTTCATTTGCGTAGCAATGTTCCCATTTTCTCGACGCAGAAAATTGTTTTTTGTCCGGAAGCAATATCACAAAAGGTGACCGAGTGTCATTGAAAATGTAAAACCCTATTCTTTCTCCGCCAGGGCTCCGAGGTAGGCAACGCCTTTAAAATCCAGAGAGCAGTCCAAACATGAACCTACGCTTATTTGACGCAACCAACGAGCTATATAGTAAACATAGAGGGGCTGAAACCGCAATCTCCAAGACTCTGAGGTGAAGCCCAATTGAACGTTGTATTTTGACCCTAGATGAAATGGCGGACTCTTATATCCGGTCGGGAGACGAGAGCGATTGTGATAATTTAAACATTATTACAGTATAATATATTACAATAATTATTGGTATTTTTTCCTGTGTTTAGCGGGAATATAGTGGAGCTATAAAGTTACGGATTTTATGCGAACTTATGACGGAATTTTGAACATAATGTTGGCCACACTGCTGTTCGTCATGTTTTCTTGGGTCAAAACAGCCGTTGAATTGGGCTTCACTTTGGAAGCGTTTCCGCCCCTCTGTGTTAACTATATAGCTCCCTGGACGCAACGTACATAAAATAATACCTGGACGTGAAGTGGAAAAGGGGACTTCCTTCGTGCAGTGTTGCCACATTGAGCACGCCGTACAACATTTGCCAGTGACATTTTCGTTTCCGATATAGCCCAGTATTCGCGTGTTGCTTATTATGTCTTTGTTCATGGACATCCTGTATATTTACGGACGGCAGATGTATACACGCCAGGGACTCAGTGCTGGCGTACGGCCAGCTGATAGAGGGGCAATCGCGATAATGTTCTGCGCCAAAGTAATTTCCAACATACAACAGCATTATAATACGTATCGTTTGAGTAGGATGATGGCATGTTATGACGTCCTACGATGGAGAGGTGTCGGAATGAGAGAGTGGTAGGAACGGAATATCCCCGATAAAACCCACCGAAGAACGACATCGGTCGTTTGCAAAAATCCGGGGACCGACCCCGCAGAGAATCGAACCCAGATCGCCATAGTATGAGGTGAGTGCTCTCGCCACTGCGGAATTGTAGCATGTTTCTCAGTCATTCGATTGGACAAAGATGAAGTTTATTTTAAGTATTTTCAGACGAATGACAAACGTTTGATGTTTTTATATTATTTGCATCGTCAAATGCCTTCCAGCCGTCAGCAGCTCGCCAGGATGGTCCTGGGTCGAGACCGAGGACGTGCCGCCGTCCGCCGTTAACCGAACCTTCCATCATTAGCCTCCGGCATCATGCTAACTGTGATGTCTAAGTGTACAAGGAGTCACCCATCATACAGTAGAATATATACTTAATTAACTAAGCCTGATTTATGTAGTACAACCGTGTAGTATTCCGTAATCTAAAAACTACGTAGAGTAAAGCCACCGTAGTTAGATAATGTATTTATTAAAGCGTAACCCTCGCTCTTAACTTATACTGTTAACTAGTTCCAAAACAAAGTGCCTATCTTTGGAACACTTGTGTAAAACAGTTTAAATATTAGTTTGTAGCATACAGCATACATGTTGACGGAACGGTTAACTTTTACCGTGATAAACTATACTTTCAAGACACAACTATATATTTCCAGGCAAGTTGGTAAATCGAACAGTTCTATAAGCATAATACTGTGAAGCCTTAAGCCGGATGATACAATTGCACACGTGTTAAAGTGTCTGTCTGGGTGGACATACTTCGCACGTTCAAGGTCTAGGAGTGTGGAAGCTATAAGGACGACACAGCAAGCACATCATGCCTCACTCTAGCCTCTAGGCACAAGTCATTGAACTGGAGTGCTGTCTTCTCCGACAACTCGTCTCTATGAGACTTTCACTGGTGGCTTTATTATCTCATGTCGTATCTTTAAAGTTGGATGACATCTGTTTAAATCTTTTAAAATATTCTAGAAAAAGATTTTCATTCCTAAAAAGTGCCGCAAAAACTCCAATTTTCGGCTGCTAGAAAATATGCTCAGTGAGTAGTGGTGAACGTGAAGTGGGAGCAGGTATAAAACAGGTATAACGTTCTTTGAATGATATCCTTAAGTAGATGTTACTCATGTGTGCTGAGCAGTTTCCGTATAGAGGGTAAACTGGCCATACACCATGACATAACTTATTAACGTGATAAACCACTTCGTGGGGTTCACAATATTGTGAAGGAACTGTACACGCATTTCACTAAGTTGCCAACAGAGAGCAGGTGTGTGTAGTTTATGCAATAAGTGACCAACGTGACAAATATACGATCACAATCAAATGTTGACATTTACTATCACGAAGTAGTGCAGCTGCGAATTTAAGGGGAGGGGGCTACTGAGCTGAAGAGCTCCCCTTCCTCAAAAAAATCGTCTTCAAAATTATGTAACCAAGGTATGTACAGTCGCCTCAAAGAAACTGGAATTTTGTTCTATGATGATCCAAGTACATGTAATGTGTCATACTTGTATGTATCTTATTTTTAATGTTCTGCAATAGTAAACATCCACACTCTCGAGAAGGCTGGTATTATTTACAATCCATAAAATCTCGTAAGAGCCACCCGCAAATACGTTTCTAAATCCGCCACTGGAGTACGGTAGGTAGCTTGCTCTATTATAGGGTCTCAGGTCACGTGATCCTTCATATAACGGCAGCCACCTACGAGCTTCCTCATTGAAAGTCTGCTGTACCTCAACTAATATGATGCCCTTGCGTTCACTCCGCACTCTGTATTTATTTACCGACCCTCTAAAAACATTTTCTTTGCTAAACAGGAATTTCGTCACAGTGAAGAAATTTTCCCTTCAAATATGAACCACTGCAGAGTAGTTTTATTACAAAGGAAATTTTTTTTACATTGACACGTCATTATGGGAATACAGCACATGAGAATAATGTTCTATAATAGGATAACGTAGTAACTAGTAACGACCACAAAACTGAAAGTGCTTGAAACAAATACAAACTTATAAACGTTCGCACTTGAAAGGCTTTAAACAGCCGCGACACCAGTGTGCTGTACACCCCTAGCCTCTCGCCAGAGTTGTAAACAATGTGGTGCAGGAAACGTCGCAGATAAAACAACCGCCGGCCACGCCACATGTTTGCCGGAAGCGTGTTACTCCAATTTGTTATTTTTCTCTTCTTGTTGCTGCTACAATTTCTTGTTTATAGCATGGAATGGCCCGGCTAATTACACGACGCCTGCACGTTGAAATTACAATATCCGCATGCGCCCAGCCTCCACACTGGACCACTGCACAAGCATGCAGTGGCAAGGCGTGAGTTGCAACTAGGGAGCACCGACTCTTCTTAAGGGTCTCGTCTAACACGCGCTAAAAATGCGTTGCAGTGTGTTTACGAAAGTATTCCACTGTGCCAATGCACGAAAAGAAAATATACTTCAAACTGTTACGGAAAGATAGTGTCAGTACATCACGTCAATTATAAAAATCATTTCGGCGCTCTTCAGAATGGCTACAAACAGCTTTTTCAACCTGTTTCAGACATCTGAGAAACTACTTACGGGAACCGTGTAAAACTACTCTAGGAAACATTCAATGGACTAAGCTTAAAATTTTCCACCAAATTCAAAACTGGGTTCACCACTGAAAGTGTCAGTCAGGCGAGTGATGTACGATACCACTGTACGTATTTTCAGTGTCTTGCGGTAGAGGCGATACTACACCAGATGAGACGGTCAACATCGCCCTTGGCGCCGTGCATCACTCACACAAACACACGGCCAGTAGGCGGACACCTTAAGCAGAGCAGGGTGTCCGGGGATCCTTTCCGGAACTGTTTGGATTTAGAGGTGTAAACTGATTATGCTTAGCAGTTTTCGTCCTTGTACATAAAATTATCCGTTTGGTAGAAATATTAATAATTTTATTACAAAATATTTGTCTTACGTATTTAATATCTACACTCGCCTGTTTTCCCGCTGATATTGGCTGCTAACCGCAAATTCAATAATTGTTTGTGTTTATTTGTCTGTCCTTTGTTGATTTTTTAATTCAATGAAGTCTAAAATAGTCCACAAGGAATTTTCATTTCAGAAAAGTAAGCTCGGCCAACATAAAAGTTTCATAAGTTTCTTACAACCACACAGCCAATAAATGTCTTTGTAGACCTATGTGCGTAAATGGAAATGCCGGGTAATTATCTTTATTTTAATTTCTAGAGCTAGAAAAGGAGAAGGTCTGCCAGAAATAATGATTTTATTTTCCTGTTCGAAACTAAGTTAAAAAATACGGTGTTTTTTAGTTCTTCTGTAGCCCAGAATTTCTAACGCATGACGAGTAACCTGAAACTCATAACATGACGTAATCTGATTGCGTGTATCAGTCTTTGGTGGAAAAAATTACATCGTGTGAATTTTTTGTTGCGAAATATAATTGTTTTCGGGTTTAAAATGTAATAATTTTCTTGGAGTTACATTGGCTAAGAGAAGCGTCCTTCCATGGATTCCATGGACTTCGCCTCTTCGAGTATGTAAACATACACTACCAAGATAAACTACAAGGTCTGAGATATAATAGAGTCCGAACTCTCATAGTTAAACAACGAGAACACTATTTCACCGAAGACGCTCTAAGTTGGCTACAATGCATCACTCCCTAATATCAACGTCAGAACACTCAATTTATCACAATTTTCTTTTGTAGTCATTACATCTCCAATATGTAATGTAATTTTCGTTATTACATTTTCCTTTTCAACATGCTAAATAAAAATATTTGTTCATGAAATGCATTAGTGTAGACGAATTGTTTCACTCCGTTATAATTATCTTATTGCAACATTTTTTCCTCCGCGGTATAAGTTGTCCGAGGGAGGAGGGAAACTTCTGCAATCTTCGGCTAAGAATTCGTTTTCCCCATTCTACCTACAAGGGTCTGGGATGAGAAAAATTATTTAGATAAAAAAAATCTGGAATAAGCATTCGCGTGCCCTCCGTTTCTCGGATATTAATCAATTGACTTAAACGTAACGTATGTGTAGTATTTTCATAACGTGTGACGGCCCTATTTTATTGATACTTTTATATATATAAATTATTGTAGTTTAGGTTAATTATGATGATTGATTGTAATGAAGGGGCCTTTATTGTCATATATAACATATTGTCATCCATTTTAACTTCAGTATTGATTGTGAGGGGTCTGTGGGACCCTATGATAGGCCAGTATAAAACACTATAAAATATGACTATAACTAATATTATCACAGAGGTATCGTGTCTGGTATCGTTTTAACCTGTGGAATGTCACAGACTCGAATATGCTAGTAACATTAAGATAATTTTATGTATAATGATTTTAGTTTTTAAGAGTGATAATTGCCCGCCGGTCTGGCGACAATAGAGCAGAT
>PNEQ01078914.1:0-10833 GCA_003012365.1 Medauroidea extradentata
AAGTCCTTATTTTTCTAAAAACAGTTTTTAATTTTTTACTCGAAAGTAAAGCGTACTACCTCATAATGTTATATATATAAACGTCAGCTGATAAAATATCTACTCGGCAAAAAATCTCATCGAAATTTGATGAGTAGTTCAGATTTTATTGACTATTGAGTGTTCCAGTCACCCGCTCGACATCCTACCTTTCCATACCCCTTAACAAAATATGTTCAGTTTATAACTCTGACCCACTGTAGGAATCATTCAAACATCACGTTGAAACCAAATGGAGAAAAAATCTTATCGCCACAAAATCGTGGCTCTGGAAATAAGAACTAATACCTGTCGCAGCAATTATCTACGTCTACACAGAAATGTGTGGAGCATTGTACTTCCCAGTCGCTAGGTTCTAGTGGGAATAGTCATCTGTTCCACCAGAGGCGAACTAGCTCGCGTGGTGTGGCTGGTCGGGACGAACTGCAAGCCTCTCTGTTGTGCTCCTGTTTTTTTTGTGCACACTATAACGGGCGTCACAATAGAGGAGTCAGTGACAGTGCAGATTTCCCAGAAAACGCGAGACGGGTGCAAAAACCTTCGCCGGCGAGCACGCTAGCCAGCCGTCGAGACGCGCTGTTCTGTTCTCTCTCACACTCACTCTCTTTCTGTCTGTCTGTCTCTCTCTCTCTCTCACACACACACACACACACATATGTGCTCGCATTGAGACGTTTCAGGGTGCCGGCTCCAATCAAGAGTCTTGTCACAGTTGTGTATTCCCGCAAGACTGTGTAGGCCCTACTATAACTAGCGGCAGGAAATTGATCTGGTTCAACGACTTGCAGGCCAGACTTAATTCGCTTGTGCACACTTTAGAATCAGCAGTTCGGTCATTGACTGCTGCCATGACGAGTAATAAGTAGAGGCAATGATTTTCTATGAAAATAATTATGCAACATTTTGTTTCAATGCCTCGCGTTCACATATGCAGCTCTGGTACGTAGGTACTGCTTGACAAACCTAAGTGTAGCCGCGGGTAGGGGAGGTAAGAGAACTAGTGTTTCGAGTCGCCGTGTGAAGGTAGTGGAGGGAAATGACTTGTATCCCCCCCTGTACACTCCATGCATATTGTAAGCGATCATCTGTAGTATGTATACTAGGCCTATGCAATGCTATATCTTGTAAATGCGCTGTGCAAAACGACACGATCTGGGCAACAACTAACTACACACTGGGTCACTTTTCAGCTGATGAGACTGTACGCTACTTGCTCGCTATTGGCTGGGAAGTTGTAGCGGGACAAAGGAGAGTAGGAGGGTGTGGTATGGCAGAGGGGGGGGGGCAGCTGTAATTCACATATTTTCCGAGGACACACTTAGGTTTGTCGATCAGTATTGGCAGCTTGCATTCGTGTAGAGGCGTCACTCTTTGACTGGGCCAATGAGAACTACGTCACTGCGACACCATCCGTCTGCGATTTGCGGGTAGATCCCAAATATGTTGAAAGTTAAAAACAGCCAATCACTGACCATGACGCAGAGCTGCAGATGTGTTCGCGACGTAGGTACTAAAATAAAATGTTACAAAATTCTTTTCACCAAAAATCATTGCCTCTAGTAATAAGTTTCACGCAAGACCAGGTAGCTGGGGATTCGTTTATTGATTCACTGCACGCTTTCTAGTGTCCCGAAAAACTCCAGTGGATGTGTCTGAAAGAGTACTATACTTGCAAAATAAAGTGCCTTACATACATGTTTAAGCTCTGTCTTGTGCAGAAATTTATTCTATGAAATTTCCGGTGAATAAATATCGCTGGTCAAATTATTTGTATATTTACAACACAAATGTGTGTTAAGAAAGTAGGCATGGAAATGTTTTCCTATAAATTTACGAAACTGCCAAAAGTATACTGCGATGTTGTCAGACTTGTAGAACAGCAGTTTCTCAATATACAAACTGAAGTGTGGTAAGTATAACGTTCTGCGTACATGTTGAAAATTTCACTAGGAAGTTTTTTTATAATATAACTGAAGGAGAATGTTGTTGAATAAAAAGTGAAGAGGCCCAGAATTGCATTAATTGCAAGAAAAATAAGCTAAATTCCTACGCATGTACATTTCCTTGACGTCTGCTATTGTATTTTAAGTTACATTAAAAGCCCCATTGTCTCTAATCGTTTATTAATGTGTGATTGAAACACATATAGTACGTACGAGTACAAGTTAGTACGCCCTGCCACGTGCAGAGCTTCGGTCGTTAGACGGTTATTCGCGAATTTTTTAACATGTGTGAATGATGGCTGTTTAGTAATAGCATTCAAAGAATGCTACACGGGCGTATACTCATGTCAAGTCCACCATTAATCTTTAAAACTAATTTTATCATGACTGTAAATGGCTAAAGAGGGTACTTCCCGTAATATTAAGATATAAAAATCTTGGGGCAAGAGCATTGAAAAAGTTTAGACGTATACAATAAATAGAGGTACGTCAATTTCGCGGATTCATCTGGCAGTAGCCTAGATTGCTCAGTCCTGTACACGCTCTGGATACAGTTGATTATTCAGTGGCTTACAACTTTACAAGTGATAGCTAGAGACCAGAAAATTTCGTGTTTTCTTTTAGGTGCAAGCTATAGTTACAGCTACTGTATGTCTGTATCACGTTCATAATTGGACCTTGGCTTACTCGACACTTCCTGGAAGTAGTTGAGACAGTAATAATACTGTAACCGAATACAGGCCCATTTCACTGTGTCAGCGAGCAGATAATAAACAGCTGCTGTCTGCACGGACTCACAAACATTCTTGGAAGCTAGTCTGCAGGCCAATGAACCCGCGAATTTTTCCGGTCTCTAGTGATAGCTCTATGAATAGAGGCAATGATTTTTGGTGAAAAGAATAATGCAACATTTTGTTTCAGTGCCTCGCGTGCACATCTGCAGCTCTGTTTCATGGTCAGTGATTGGTTGTTTTTAACTCTCAACATATCTGGTATCCACCCGCAAGTCACAGACGGGTGGTGTCGCAGTGACGTTATCATTAGCACAGTCAAATGAGTGACGCCTCTACACGAATGCCAATAACTGCCAATAACTACGTACCAGAGCTACAGATGTGAACGTGAGGCATTGAAACAAAATGTTGCATAATTCTTTTCACCAAAAACCATTGCCTCTATCTATGAATCATTTCCTTATTAACTACTGGCTTGCAGTAGTCAATTGCGTTTCGTGACAGCCACCAGCTAATCACTAGGGCCCGGTAGTTTTCGCGAAAAGATTTTTGCAACACTTTGTTTCAGTGCCATACGTGCGCACCTACATCTCAGCTTTGTGGTCAGTGATTGGATGACGTAACACTTAGCGTGTGAAAGTTAAACCCGCAAATCACAGACGTGATGTGTCGCAGTTATCCGTGTACTGATTGGCACAGTCAAATGAATAACAACTCTGCACAAAAACACTCTGTCAATAGCCATGAAGTTAAGCTGCAGGTGTGCACGTAAGGCACTGAAACAAAGTGGGGCAAAAATCTTTTCGCGAAAACTACCGGGCCCTACTAATCACACACGTGATTATGAAGTATATATTTTTGGCGTTCAACCTGACCTGGAACGTATTTGTGAAATTGACGTGCCTCTAGCAATAAACCATTATTAGAGACCCGAAAATTTCTTGGGTTCAACGACCAGCCGGCTGGACTGCATAGTCCGGAGTACACTGTGTCTTCAGCTACTTGTTCATTGGCTGTCGCTCCAGTGAGGGACCTGTTGTATGTATAACAAGGTAGCACAGGAGTCAGTGGGTGTTTCCATACAGATATACTATTGGTTTACATACCTCAAGGAAGAGTTCCACCAACACTAACCCAATAACGAAAGTAATGAACGTGTACAGGAGTTTGGAATCTAACATATTCTCAAATGAATTCGCAAAATTTCATAGTCTCTAACCATTATTTCAAACACTACCGTACGTCATAACATGTCGATGCTCCCTGAATGTCCTATGTATACTCAAGCCTCGTCTATTCGTTCGCTGTCTGCTGTTCCACCGAGTAGCAGCTATTGGTAGGGCCCGGTAGTTTCCGCGAAAAGATTTTTGCAGTTCTTTGTTTCAGTGCCTTACGAGCGCACCTGCATCAGTGATTGGAAGTCTTAACATACAATGTCTGGAGGTTAAACCCGCAAATCGCAGACGTGTTGTGTCACAGTTATCCATGTACTGATTGGCACAGTCAAATGAATAATATCAGCACAAAAACACTCTGCCAGTAATCATGAATTTGAGCTGCAGGTGTACACGTGAGACACTGGAATAAAGTGGGGCAAAAATATTTTCGCGAAAACTACCTGCCCCTAGCTATTGGACAAATCGTCGTTGCTTGAGTATGCATAGTACAATGGATTCTAGCCTACATGTAATTGAATTCGTGAAATTTTCCAGTCTCGAGCTGAAACAAGAAAAGATTGGAAGTTAGTTAAGTGATTTAGGCTAAGGGCGGGGCGTGGTGAGCGCTGTGTCGTCATTATCGCTTCCGCACTTCTAGGACTTGAACCCGCTAAGTAAGTCTATCCAGGTGGCTACCTCAGTTTGAATCACAGTTCATCAGACCCGCCCAGTTTAATTCTTAGCAAATGACAAACTTGCGTGATTTAACGTTTCTACCAGGCTGATAAGACGCGCTGGTAACTCTATGGGACACACTTGAGAAGATCCGGATTAGAACATCGGTCCGATCATCATGATTTTTGTTCCACAAGCTTTCCCGAAATCACCTCAAGTGAATGCTGTTGTAGTTACTCAATACCGACTGAGGTCGATTCCATTCCTGTTTCCAAGTTTGTCTGAATCATCGTCTCGACTTTTCGGAAACTGACATCTGCTCTCGTCAGCTTTTAGTCTGCCATGGTTATGTGTTTACTTTTACGTGCACCGAGAGCTTACAGCATCAACCAAGTGTCTTCATTCTCTACAAGCGCTACTGGGATCGCTGACATCTCACGAAGGCAAAAAGTGCCTAGATGCCTAGATGGAAGAGTTATTCTTTGTTTTCAATAGATTGAGAAAAACTCACAGATATAAATCTAACTGCTGATGAGCAGAGTAAATTATTTCATAAATTATCCGTATACTTAGGAACAAAATATAACTTTTAAATAAATCTCATTCGCATGGAATTATTGATGCCATATATACGTACAGCGGTGAACCAATATCTACCCATATTTGTAATGTTACGTAAAAACGATTGACAGTGTACGATACAATAAACATACTGTAAAATGTGTACTAGTTTAACTATCCTGAAATGTACTGCTAATACGTTAATATTATATTAATATTTGTGTGTGTTTGTGTTTATACGTCATAAATACTCTTTCATTCGTTACTGAAAGAATCAAATTCACTTAAAACTAAGCTTTCAGAAATTTAGTTTTTTAGTATTACGTTAATTTAAAAAATACAAAAAATGTATATATGTGTTCTAATTTTTGTATTTATCCATAGGAATGTTTCTTGATGCCCTCGTTCCCTAAATGCCACCATATTTTCCCTACATCTATGAATAAATCGGTAGAGTGTGCGGCACTGGCTACTGGCTAGCCGCAGTTGGCAGCTGGCAATGCCCTACAGCATGTTTTCGGCAGCTGAAGAGGTACCGAAGGTTATTTCCAGACGATGCTATGCGTCTAGGCGCGTCGCCCTAGACTAGCACGTGTGTTGAAACACTGCCGGCGCTCTAAAGCAAACTGCTTTCGGCGAGCTATTTATATGCCGTGGTTCCGCCTTCAACCCCGTGTCCTCTGTTTTATGTGTAGCTACTTATCCATCCTTCCCAACCCTAACATTTACTCTCGTTCTTTTTTACACGCAAGATCTTCTTCCAGCGCTATGAAATAAAGGGCTGTTCTACATTACTGTAACTCCGAAAATGCCATCTGAATTCGTTAAGTGCATAACTAGATGCGTTCGTTGACCTTTGTTTCGTACTATAAAAAAATGGGGGCACCGCTTAAGGATATTCACGTGGCAAAAATAATGCCTAATTTTAAATTGGCTCTACATAAGTGTTCGTTTTATAGACGTTACTTGTGACTACATATTCAATTTTTTTTTTTAATTTTTTAGCTCTTATAGTTTTTCCATAGCGTTACGTTAAAGTCAGAATTTGTAAGTTATGCGAACGTAGGAATAACAAAATCCGAGTGACATACTTGAATGAAATAAATTACCCTGAAATTAAATATTATAGGCCATATACTAAGATATTAAAAAACACACAACAAAGTCATTTCGTGTTATTTAAAAATTGCCATAAATTAAGTACATGGTCGTCAATTTCAGATTTGTCTAAAAGTTCGAGGGAATTTCATTTGATATTTATGTATCTTTTAGCATATGGCCCGTTATATCTGATTTCAGTGTAAATAATTTCATTCGAGTAAGTCACGTGGTTTTTCTTAGTATTGTGTTCGCGTAACTTGCAAATTCTGACTTTTACATGCCGCTACGGGAAAGAGGACTAAAAATTTTCAGAAATGGAAAACGTAGTCACAAGTAACGCCTATAAAACGATCACAATGTAGAGCCAATATAATAGTAGACATTTTTGCCACGTGAACACCGTTAAAGTCTCGTAGTAAAAAGACGCTGTCAATAGAGGCGATATGCTTCTCGTCGAGCTAGTTCTCTGGCACTTAATGCTCTGCTGTTCCAAAGCGTTAAACGTTAAATTCGAAACCGGTTACACTTATCTCAACGTTTTGTCGAAAGCGAGGTTATGAGAGACTGTGAGTTACAACATGACGCAACGACAATCAAGACCCGGAATTTTCGCGGGTTCAACGAACGATTCCCTGTACTTCCTGTCTTCGGCGACTTGTTCAATTAGATGGAGTTATGCTGAACGGAACCAATCCACAAAGTATATCATTTTGAGATTATCATTCCAAGTAGATGATGAAGGTAAGAAGTATATCCTAGAAAAATAGTGTATTTAAAACTAATATTTGAATAGACACAGAGGCCAGAAAAATTGGTTTTACAAGGTTTGTACGGACACAGTAGACTTTGACCTTGAATAACTCAGTTACAGTACTTTCTGGATTGGTTCCTTTCTGCACATATCCGTTAGATTATTCATCTAACAAGGTAGCGTGGGATATATTGAGTGTTCAGAGACTTAAGTGCCGGATTTTACGAACACTGACCCAAATTGCAAATATTATTCTTATGTACTAGAGTCTTAAATCTAACATAAGCTTAAATAAATTCACGAAATTTACAAGTCTCTATCAGTGGTTCTTATTAAGGAACCATGTCAGCATCCACCTGGAGCAACTTCGGAAAATAACTGAACATCTGAATCAGGATGGTCCAGCTCCAGAAATTGAACCATCAAACTCGGATGCTACCGGGAACAAGTTTAACGTGTTATCGTTTCGCCAACTCGTTAGTCAATTAAGTAAGGGCATGGAGAGTTTTTTTTTAATTTGAGGTTATTCATTATATATATATATATAAATTTTATATAAATACGTTGTTATAAACGCCACTTAAACGAGAGAAATTAACACATCTGCGTTGAAGCAGTAAAAAAAAAAAAAAAAAAAAAACTTTGAAACGTAGAGTTACCAATTTTTCGTATAACTGTAGTTGTAGATACTGCATCTGGATATAATATAGGCCTATGTGATTGGTCTCTTTTACTGCCACGTGTCTCAGGTGCCTGAACTCAAATCACAGGTTTACTATCGGGGTAACGCAATTCTGATTGGTCCAGTAATGTTGGAGCAACATTTTTCAAAAAGTCACGTGGCGAACTGCTAAAGAAAAGTTACAGTTGTTTACATAGGATACGTACAGGATGTCCCGTAAAAAGGTTCCAATAATTACAGAGGGTGAAGTATGCATCAGAAGAAGACATATTGGTCCTATGCGCATAGGTCGTTAACGTAATACCTACCGAGTTATGGTGTTATTTCGTACAAGAAGCATGTCTTGCACACCGAGCTTTTTGGCACGTAACGAATGCCAATACTATGGCCTGCCCGTTCCCCTGATATTAACCCTCCAGACTTTTGGCTATGGAAACATGTTAAGACCGTGGTGTATGCAGCCCCCATACATGATGTGGATACACTAAGAGAATGCGTGTTCTGTGCCTGCGACGCAATCCGGCAACAACCAGAGGTGTTCCAAAGAATGCGTAGGTCCATGCGACGTAAGGTGGAGGGCTGCATTGCAATGTATGACGGTCACATCAAGCACTTGTGACGAGTAGTTCAGGGACACGGTATTCATAGACAATAAGTGTAGTACACCATAACTTGGTAGATACTACGTTTACGACCTATGTGTATAGGGCCGATATGTCTTCTTTTGGTGTATACTACACCCTCTGTAATTGTTGGAACTTTGTATATCTACACTGAAAGATAAATTTTGATGATTTTGTAGTAAGCACAAAATAATTTTGTGATGGCCACAATATTTTAGGGGCGTCTACAAAATATTTTTGTGGTGACCACAAAATAAATTTTGTAGGGTAAATATCCACAAAATGTTTTGCAGCTACCGCGAAACATATATTTTTTTTCGTGTATCATGAACTGAAATCTTTTCATAAAAAATAGGTGGTTCTATCAATACGTTTGACACCTATAAACCGAATATTTTTGTGAATAAATATCACCACAAGACAACTTTTAAACATGTGTGCATGTCACTTAACTTTTCGATTGTATCAATAAATATTATATATTTATTAATTTGTGCGATAAATGAAAGCACCTGATTGTTTTATTGTCTGTCGTGAACTGTACTTCAGTTTCGTAACTATCCAGTTTCGTGCGGAAGCACGTCTTTGTGCAGAGACGACTATAATTTGACTACGCCAATTAGAATAAGGTTACTGCGAAGTCTCTCGTCTGTGATTTGTGGTCAAAACCCCAAGACTTGTGGAAGCTGTGTACTTATCTGACTTCTATTCTTGTTCAGCAGTTTGTATGGCGGGTCTGAAGTACTTTTCCAAGCAAAGTAATAAGGATGTAAAATGCCTATTATTTGGCAATGCGGGCACATAAAGATACGAAGGCTTGAAGCCAATGACGTCATGGAGTGTGTCCGGGTGATTATATGCCAGTGAATTCTAGCTTGCTGCAAAATAATTAGCACACCTCTGTTTATCATATACATCCAGACGTTTTCTAAACGAATAACAAACTTTCAGTGGGTGAGTAAACGAATCCCGCGGTACGTGGTATGGGATGAAACTTGAACACTCACTGCGACAGCTGCCTATGTACAAACTGTTGAGGCTGCACAGCACATAAGAGAGAATGAAGTTAAAGACACCAACCACCCGCGAGTGATAGGTTATAAAGCGACGGAGACGTAAGGTCGACCTTGAAGCGCGCATCAAATGCCGCATCACCTCAACGAGCCAAGCGCTGAACTAGCGTGCAAGGTTCCCGCCGAAAGGTTTTTACAATGGGACACTAAGCGGTGATCATACAATTTTATTGGTGGAAAGTCTGCAACAAGTTCAGTGCAGGTCGCAATATGAGTTTCACACACATCCGGCTAGTACATTTTGAAGTAAGGAAGTCTGAAAAGGTCGTTTTTAGCCATGTTGGATGGCTTAGAAACAGTGATTTAATGAGCATGGCGTCTATACAGTAAGATTCCAACATTGTCTGAAGTTTATTTTCTTTTCGTACTTTGGTACAATGTGCACACGTGGAATATTTACGTAGAAATAATCTGTTTACGATCACGCTGCAACGCATTTGAAGCGTGGGTAGGCGGCCGCCTTAAGCTTGCAGTTCGATGAACTGCGAAATTTCTATGTCCCTAATAACATAGAATGTAAAAAAAAATAATTAATGTGTGTAAGATGTAATCTAAAAATATAACTGATTTAAAATTTACGAAATATAATACAACGTTGTCAGATTCTATAACCGACCACTCAAAAATATTAAAGATATTTTCAGCCCATGCACATAAAATTCCCACTTTAATATACGAGGAATTAATAATTTGCATAAATTCTTTATTATTCATTGTTTTTGAAGTAATAGGTCTAACATGATAAGAAAACGTCATCTTAAAATAAAATAAAAAATATATTACTGTACTATACTAATACTGAGACGTAACCGTCTCAGGAATAAGTATCTAGGGACGTTACTGCGGACCAGACGTGTAAATATACACCAAGTTAGGAAAAGTATTCTAGTATGTCTATAATGTCGTAACTTGGTAGATATGAATAATATATATATATATGGGTTTGTATTAATCATTATTTGTGCTTTGTATGGTAAAGTGTTATCTTTGGGAACGAGCTTCTTTGACTGTTAATTACGTAAAGAGCCGCTAGGGGCGCGCGATTGTGTTTCGAGCGGGCCCGAGCGCGGAGAGTCGAGTGTAGTAGCTTGGTATGGCTAGTTCAAGTTGACGGAGTTAACCGGCATGTTCAGACACTATTGCTCACAATATAGTTGACCGTTGGGCTTATAAGAGTAGTGTTGGTGGAGAACGTAGTAAAGATTACTAGTACAGGAATTGGCGAGAATGGAAACCGTACTACGAAATTACTGCGCGAAATCTTAAATGATTTTGCAAATATGTGCATGTCGGCAGACTACGATACTACATTGATAAATGGGGTGGTGGCATACCCATTTCTACTGCTCGTGGTATACAAGGCTAGCTGAGGACGAGGACGCCGATCGTGAGACGTGGACGTCAATGGTATCTACTACGTGGGGGCCCAGTGTCGGGTCTTAGACGAGGAGGACGCAGCCAGTGGGACGTGGACGTCAGCAGTATCCAGTACGT
>PNEQ01078915.1:0-10833 GCA_003012365.1 Medauroidea extradentata
AATTGTAAAGTTCAACAACAAGCATGCAGTAAAACTACTTTCATATGTTTATAATGTTATAAAACATTTACAATAAAAACTCATACAAGTACTCAGCAGTGATAAATAATAACTACTTTTCAATAAAACAAACAAAAATATTCACTTTTATTCTGAAAAAAAAAATTTAAAAAAATTATTTTGCCTAAATTTTGCCTAATCATCAATTGATTGTAATTTATCGATTATAAAAAATAAACTAAAAATAAAAATAAACAGTCAAAGATATGCATATGTAAATACATTTCTAGATGTGGTGCAAGATCTCTGAACTATACCTTGGATGTGGCGGTAGTCCTACCGTTACAAAAATGGTGTGCATACAGTAAACAAAGTGAAGTGTACATACACAGATAATTAAAAAAAAAAAAAATACTTCTAAGTGTCTGGCAAAGACAAATAATACATAATTTTAATCAGAAAAAAGGAAATAATTTAATAAAACAACTTCCCAAAAATACGAAAAAATTCACATTTTTGCCTTACAGTCTCCCCTTAACTGAAAATAGCCATGACAACATACCATTTGTTCTTGTAGGCAATGAGGCATTTTCTCTTTCGGAGAACATCATGCGTCATTATGGAGGACGAAACCTCAGCGAAAAAAAAAGGGTGTTTAATTATCGATTGTGTAGGGCTCGCCGATACGTAGAATGTGCCTTTGGGATCCTCAGTAATAAATGGAGAATTTTTCACAGGCTACTGAATGTATCCAAAAAATTTGCTAAAGACATAGTGAAGGCTTGTATCATTTTACATAATATAGTGCGCGAGAGAGATGGCTCACATAATGATGTACTCTTTACTACGAATGGTCTACTGGATGTGGTAGCAGCTAGACCGACAAGAGCAACAAAAAATACAGAGGACATTAGAGACATGTTTGCCGATTATTTCGTCAGTCCGGAAGGAGCGTTGCCATGGCAAAATAGTAAAATATGAGAAAAGATGGATTTTTTTTTGTACTTCAACAGTTTCTAATGGTATGACTTGTGTATACTTTTATATTTACTTGGTCAGTAAACTCTAAATTATTATTTTAATTCGTACCCAATTATGTAAATAAATATCTACAAGAAACTGTTGTTAAAGGGTACGAAACTGTAACATGCAATCGTATCTCGTCAACCCCTATCATCGTGTAGCAAGTTTAAGGAATCTTAGAACATGATACATGTTTACATTTCAGTAAACATTTACAGTTTATACAACGCACCGTAACGTTCTTGAAATATACTAGCATTGAACATTAAAGATACATTTGTTAATTAGTTCTCCTTGTCACAGTAAAAATGTACTGTTATTACAGTAGCATCGATTTCAATATAATACTTGAACAGCAGAGGCAATAATTTATCATTTTCTTTTCAGGTTTCAGTCTACTTGCGATAAAACAACAATTTTGTTAACGTATTACCACTAAATTAAGAAATGGACGACTGCGAAACTTTGACAATCGTATCTTTACATTCCATAAACCGAATATTAGGGATCAGCATTTGAAATAAATAAATAACAAATTGTTATAATTTTTTTTCCAAATTCTGATTCATAGCACCTGATTAATGGCATGTAGGGATACTATTTCAACATATTCGTTACTTAATTTAGTATTTAAAAAGTTACCAAAAAAGGCTGTTTTTCTGTGCGTTGGTGTGTAAATGCAGTAAATTTTTCCTGACGTAAACTCGTTTTGTTACATTAATTTGAAAATTATAAAGATATTTGAAAAAGAAAAATTTTTGCCACTCGTCTGTTTAAAACCATAACTAACGTAATTAAAGACAAAAAAATAAAGAACTATCATACCTTATACTACGTCTATAACTTAAACGTACCTATTCTCGTCTGCTCTTTTTTCTCCAGCTCGTTGAATCCAGGCTCTAGAAAAGTGCACACTTCCTGCCATGCTTTATTCTTTTCTGTACGGTCTTTGAATGTATCACTTGTCTTGTCCCATAAACAAGGCCTTTTTTCCACCAACTCTATCACTGTGACGACGTCGTACGTAAACTTACTCATCTCGCAAACTGTACTAAACTGAAACCCAGAATGTGTAGGTGAGCTGGGACCCGTGTCGGGGAGGAATTCACGGTATCGTGTGCAAGATGCGATGAGAAAGCATTGTCCCAGAGAGCCGGACACTAGGCCGGCAACTGGTTTGCCGAGATCACCTCCGGCTGCACCCCGGCATGCCGGAGGCTGGAACGGTAATCTCGCAATGCCGGTCAGCGTGTGCAACCACTCACCTAACAACAATGATTTCTGAGAGGTCCGGCGCCGGATGAGTGAGTTGGTGTTTCTGGTGATTCCCTGGACACATCATTTCAACAACTAGGTGTTAAATCTGGATCTGGCCTGTCTGTCACAAACGAAGGGGCAAAATCGGAATCCTGAAATATTTCCCTATTGTAAGGATATATTCCACATTTCTCAAATCCTTGTTGGATATTTCTTGGTGTTGTGGCAATGGGAAAAGCTATCTTTAATATTGAGGGAATATCATAGATAGACATAGGCTTAACTGTGCCCTCTGGTATTTTTTTGTTCCTCAACCATGCATCCATTGCCATATTTATCTGTTTTTTGAGTGGTGAAAAAACACTTCGATCAAGTGGCTGAAGGCGATGAGTGCAGTGAGGTGGGAACGAAAACATAACAATGCCATTTTTTTTGGCAAAATCTAAACAGTCAGGAGCTAAATGCGACTGATGATTGTCTAGAAGGAGGAGGATAGGTTTCTCTGGGCTAGAACGAACACAAGTAACAAAATGCTTCAGAAAAAGCAAAAACTCTGATTCCGTCGTCCAACCAGACTTATTTGCAGCACCTATACATCCAGTTGGGCCATCTCTGATGGAAAAATAATCATAGGAGGGATAGAATTTCCAGCAGCATTTACTGCTACAGTTTAGGTAACCAGCTGCCATCGTTCAGCTGATGTCATTGCTCCAATTTGTTTTACCCCCCTTCTTGCTATGATTTTCGAAGGATTCTGGACCCCGGTCTCATCTACATTCCAAATGTCATTTGCAGTGAAAGAATGGCGATCATAAACTTCAGAGAGTTTGTCAAAAATGCGGAAATGTTGGCCCTGTTAAAACTAGAAGCCCTTCCCAAACTGGTAGCCTCAGGAGTCCGAATAGAGAGGACTGGGTGACGCTTTAGAAAGTAAGAGAGCCAGTCTGCACCAGCTAGTTCTTTGTCACTCCATGTGTTTGGCATGGGGACATTGTACTTCTTTCCACATAAGTAAGCAAGATGACGTACATCACGTGGAGTGAGCCCAAAATATATGTCAGAGCACGTTTGTATGTAAGAAACGAGAGCGAACTCTTGCAAAGGTGTAAATACCTGCCTGTTTCCATAATAACAAGCCAAGGGCTTCCATTACTCTCGAAGTTCAACGTTTAGGCTGCATTTAGACCAGAAAGAAAAGAAATAAGGCAGGCCTAATATAATTTTTACTCCTGTTTACACAGAAGAAAATCTAAAATAGGCCTAATCAAATCATATTTATCAAGTAATTCAAAGATAGCAACTTTGCAAGCCATTGTTGAGTCTTTTTCTACGTTCGAAATTAAGTAGGTGTAATTAAGAAATTATATTATGGAATAAGAAAACAGTTTGAAATAATGTTTGCTCATAATTATACGAAATACGTCCCAAATTAATTTACCTTCGGTTCCTGCATATTTTTTCTCAGTTTTAATATTCAAAGTTCATTTTCTAGATCACAACAATATCAAACAATACACCTATTTTTACTGACATGCAAGAATATAGTGCTCTACAACTTTCTTTTTGATGTATCTCCCAAGTGTCACATGGCAGATGTTGTACATTTTCGCGGCATGCCTGACAGATCTTCCTTCGCTAACAACCTCGGCTGCTTTCTCCAACATGTCAATAGAACAGTTTCGTTTGTCTGTTTTTCTTTTATAGTTACGCATCTGAAATAAAAAATGCACTGAAGGTTATAAATTACAACGAAAAGAGAAAATTTTTTAGACCTGATACTATTAACTACAGTTCTACTTTTTTTAAATTTATTATTTTTCAGTACCAAGACTTAAAATGAACGATAAAAGTGTTAAAAGTCGTCACGGGGTAGGTTGTAACAGTAAGTGGGGCAGGTTGTAACACATAAGTTTCGCTGTTACAACCTACCCCGCATGACGCCATTTACGAACACATTTAATTTTACCGTCTGGTTTTAATTTGTTTCTAAATCAACAAAACATGTGAAAACCTAAAACTTTGGACATTATTGTGGCACGAAGATATTTCCTAAACTCTTTATAAATGATGTACAATAGAGATGGAAGTCAAGCAAACAATATTTACTCAACTTGTCGAATAACAACTTTTTCTATCTTGTCACTAGTGAACGCTTCCAACTGTCGCAGTGTTACCACACGCACTGAAGGCATCAGCAAGCGCTTTGATGGCTAAAACGATAAGACGCTCTTGTGACTGGGCGCGGAATTATTAGGCCTGTTACAACCTGCTCCTGTTACAACCAGCCCCGGTTTCCCCTCCTTTTAAAGTAATCAAAATAATTTTTTTTAACAAAAACATTATTTGCATATCTTATTAAGAAGAAAAATGTGTTTCATAAACACAAATTTTAAAACATTAAATCAAACAATCATATAACAAGCAATGAGTTTGACAAAAATATATATTGGAGAAGAAGAAAAAAACACTAATGTATATATTTTTTTAAGATTTATTACAGAGTGTATACAATGATTATGCACATCTCGTAATCATACATGCATCAAATTTTTTTTAAAATACAAGTATTCAAACACAGCATTTATTTACATCACAAATTATTAGTTTTGAAACAATTTACTGTGTTCCATGTTTTTTCCTGTAAGTATACAAACATAGGAATTTATACATAACAATTTACATATAGATGTTCACATAATGCTTCAGTTTTACACCGAGTACAAAAATATGATTAATGGGTGTGATGTAGTTTATTTGCGTATCTATCCACCAAACTGTGGAACGATATGAATTGAAAATGTTTTGTAATATTTATTATTTTCACATTACTCGAACAAACACTACGTAAAATTCGTTTCTGTTGATTGCCTAGTACATATACTGGATAATCTTCGCACAACACACTATCCAAAACCTTTGGTACATCGTTCTAAAAGGATGCAGCCATAGTTCCATTTTAGTTCGTGTTTCTCGTATGTTTGCAGTCTGTAATGTGCCTGCATTTCTTTACTTAAATCGCTCCTGTCACATGGAGGTAGAAATGTAAATACTGACGTACTGTTATCGTCGTCAGAAAAGGCTATGGCTATTTCCTTTATAATAAACTCATCACTATACAGATTATTGAAACCTTGTATACAAGCATACATAATGTTAAAATAAATCTGGGGTGTTGGGCAGAATGAAAACACAAGGTGCACAAGGAGTGATGAAATCGTGTAGGTGAAGAATAGTTGTGTGTTCGTAACCAGTACACGTTTCTGTCCACCGCTCTGTGTATTTGTAATAGTCGGAGTGTATTACAAACTCTGTTTTGTCTTCAACTTGGATACGAGCTACGATTTCACTTTCCGACTGTATAGCTAAGTTGTCGACTGATGTAAGAAGATCACTGTCTGGTGTAATGATTGTTACGGGACACCTAGGGTTATAACAGTACGTAATTTTCCTGTGGAACACTGCTTCATAATCGCAATACCCGCCCAAATAATGACAGCCACTACAAGTCTCAAACTGTTTATAACGAAAAGCGGGTTGAAAGATTATTCTGCAATAACCAAGTGTCATATCTTTATAAGTTATTTCAGGATTAAATTTTTCTTGGAAAACAGAGCCAAATAACTCAGATTCGTCACAGTCTTTTGAGTCGCACATTAGCCCGGGGCTTTATACAGGATGTCTGAAAAAAAAATTTACACACAGGATGTGTCCAAATTAACTTTTCGTATACAACACACTTTGCTATTACACGGCATACTGAGAACACTTTTACCTCTGTATATCCAATGCACAACTCCGCTGCAGCTTTCCCTCCAGCGAAGTATGTCGCCTGAGTCCAAATGCTCTCGTTCAAAGTAAACGAGATTTTTTCCTGTTGCTGTCGTGATTATTTCGCCTTCTTCAAATACCGCCAAGTTGCTTGCTGTGTTGGGCAGCACAGAGAATGGTCTAATGTTTCGCACTGGACACATGAGATCTCCGCACCTCTCAACTGCACTGACGAAGACGTCCGCACTTAACCAGTATCCGCTCAAATGGAATTTACCATTGCGTACTTGTAATTTTTTACATTTAAACACTGGTTTAAAGACAACTCTCCTATGACCAGTCTTTACGTATTCGTTGCTATCATCCAGAGTGAATGCAACCACATATCTTTTATCGCACATAACCTAAATTTATTATTATTTTAATTAATCAAGACTCGAATCGGATATAGAAGCTCACGCCACGAAGACCTTTGGAGTACTGACAACACGATTTCCCTTATATAGGTTAGCAGGGTAAAATGATATACAGGATGGAGGGGAAAACTATGCCAATTGAATAGTATACGGGGATGGAGGGGAAAAAAGAGGGAGGGACCCCATTTCATACTGGTGATTGGAGATCCAGGTTCCAGTCTCGGCAGCATCCAAAGGAGAAGGTTTTGACACTAGAGGTAAGTATTATATATATCGATGATGTAATCCTATGCTATAAATAACTATGTCATCATATGCTTTAACCAAAATGAAGTCATGTACCCCTTCTACTCTACCCAATCACAGCACACTTCCTTTTCAACCAATCAGCAGCTGCATAATACTGGGGAGGGGGGAACAGCCAATAAGACATCACATGGGGGAAGCGAGGAGGTAGGGGGACAGCCAATAAGACATCACATATGGGAAGGGAGGAGAGGGACACCCAATAAGATAACACATAGGGGAGGGAGGGGAGGGGACAGCCAAAAATGCCACATAGGGGAAGGGAGGAGGGGAAGTTAGTAAAGGTCATAAGGGTTCAAGGTCATAGGAGACCATGCGGGTTCAAGGTCATAGGTCATGGTCAAGGTCATTGACCAAGGTCAAGGTAACACCTCATTTGCATATCCAGAATAGACCCACTCCCCCTACTGGCAATGTATCTTGGGGGAAGGAATGATAGACAGCAACAGTCAGTCGTGGTGGTAAGAAATGGGGCCTATTAAGTGATCGCCAACAATGCCACACCAGACATTCACTGAAAACCTTACTTGATGAGCATGTTCGTGTGCGCAATGAGGATTCTCGTTCGACCACACATGATTGTTATGTGCATTGAAAAGACCATCTTGCAGTAGTGTGATTTGATATGTTCTAGGCCAAATGGCGCCATCTTGTTTCCGGTCGCCATCTTGGATTGCATAGTTTACGCCTGCCCGATATCTTGTATTTTCATTTTCTCCTGCTCTCTCAATCCAATCGTATTTTATCCTGCTCTCTCATTCTACTTAATCGTCTGCTGTAGTCAACCAATTTTATGTCTCTTATTTCCGGCCGCCATCTTGTTTGTATTTTCCCGCCAATTTCAACATTCATTTGTTTACAAGGGCTGGAGCCCGCCATATCGACTTGGTCGATAACAGCTTGTTCGATTAATCGATTATATTTAGTACAAGGGATGACCACCAGGGCTTTGAGCCGCATATTTGTTTTCCTATTTACTCACTTGATTCGACTCCGTCAGTATACATATGTGTTTAAAGGCTAATAGTGTATGCTATATTATATGGACTCTCGCCCTTATAACCAAGATTTTTTATGCTTACCTCCAGACATCCAGATTGACAAGTCTTGACAAGTATTATACACAGTTGTATCACCATGATCAATCATAATTATTTAAATTTTAAAAATCATTTATATTAATTAATTATGTAATAGTGTGCCATGTAAATACTGATTGAGTGTACAAGGACTGGTGCGTCTGATTCTCTTTCAGAAAAATTTATGACAGGCGAATAATGTCTCTCAACAAACACAAGCATTAAGTTTTGAAATAATCACATTTATTACATCACTATATACACAACACAATAAAACACTATATACACTATATTTACACTACATACACAGAACATCATCATTCTTGAGGTGGCTGGTTAGGTCCTCGCCCCACAAATATACGGAGAAGAAGCGTTTACTCCTGGAAGCGAGCGGTGGCGGTGTGGTGGATCTCCGCCATGGCGTGCTGGGCTTGTAGCTGGAGCCGCAGGTCTAGGAACTCCTCCTGCTGGCCCCGAATCTGGTCCCGCAGATCAACTAATTTACTAACACTAATATTTACATTGATATTTACATTTCTCTACATAACCAATCATGAGAACACTACAAGTTTTGCAATAAACTTTTTCGCATCTGCAGCATTTCTCCTCGCAACCTTCGCACTTCTTCTAGAACACTGCAATTAATATTACACAAACGACGAGTGTTGTGGGTCGTCATCGCTATCTCCTGTCGGAACAGATGTGCCGTACCTCTGCATATAGCTCACATAGTGTAACTTCTTCCTCCTCTTCCTGTTCACTATCACTGTACACTTCGTCCAGGTCCTTGGTTCGTACGATGGATGAGCCCATTGGAACACAGAGCATACTCACTGCCTTCATCCTGAAGGGGCAGAACCTCAACCTTGAAGACATCGTACATGGTAGCCGTGCAGCATTGTCCTCTTCATTGCTCCACAACAGTGGTAGAGATGGCTGCACTGGTGTAGTTGATTTCGAACTGGCGACCTGCTTCGGTCACGCATAATATATAGTTTTATTATGAGATAAAAAGTTATACAAGTATAGACTTTATAATCATATGAAAAACGTAGGCTACATTGCAGCAAGAGTTTAGGTTTTAAGTTCATGAGTATGTAAGTATTTATGTTGCTAGTTAATATAGTACATTGTTTCTTAAATTGAGTATCATTTTTGGCAGTTTGTAATGTTTCGAACATTAAAATTATAATAGTGATATGTTAAATGCATTTACAAATGTGTAACTTAAAATATATAGTCATTTATACAATGTATACATTACTTGAAAGTGTAGTGAAAGAAGGTAAACTAAATGTACTGAATTGTGGTATACAAGAAACTGCACTATATAAAATGTAAAGGTTATTCCCAGATGTGTTTAATTTGCGAATATATATAGTTACATACAACCTAAATCTAAGTTACTCAAGGATTACAGAATATTGAGTATT
This sequence comes from Medauroidea extradentata, assembly GCA_003012365.1. Taxonomy (NCBI): domain Eukaryota; kingdom Metazoa; phylum Arthropoda; class Insecta; order Phasmatodea; family Phasmatidae; genus Medauroidea; species Medauroidea extradentata. The sequence continues at coordinate 9,283 of PNEQ01078915.1, forward strand.
CATAACATGTGTTATGCATAACAGAACCAAAGAATGTGCTTATATGCTTCCAGCCATTAAGAGCAAGTTTTAGCTAACATTATTTATATAGCTAGTTAGATACTGTTACTAACAAAAGTTTATAGTTCAATGTGCAGTAAGAGTAATTGAGTGTACCACACTATGTACATGGTTTATTTAATGTCCTGATATTTACTAAGTCAATTAAATTTATAGTACAATAATTGTAATTGACCACAATGTTGAGATTGCTCTAGGGGATTTAAGTGTATTTCCTGTACTATTGCTATTCTTTGTGCAAACAATACGAATAATAATAAATATACATATACCCTTATCCATTTGTCCTCGGTTTTCATTAGGCCCGTACCATCAATATTCAGCAATTCTGTCAGTTGCATCCAATATCGATTTTTTAATGTCGACGAGAACTGTGGCGTGAATTTTCCTTTGACTAAATCTGGGTGAGCCTCCGTAAAATTTAAAATTATGCATTGCTGCCGTTCCATTATCCGTCGTTGGCGAGACATTTCCGTATTCGAAATTAAAGTTACGCAAAATTGTTCTCAAAACCTATAGGAATATGTTGTAAATAAGCGAAAAAGCCTTCTTTCACTACAGATTACCAACAATAACTTGTCAAATTCTCTATAAAATACAAATCACTTATCCATTATAAGAATTCCATATTAAACTAATTTTACGGCATATATGACTTTAAACAATAGTTTTAAGTTAATACTATTCTACCTGTTATTACGAATATAATTTTTAATAGAATTCTGCACATCCCATCGTGATTTTGTTTAGTAACATTATCTTTGTAAGTTGCCAAATATGAGAGCAGACAATAGGGTTCTGTTCGTAGTTGTGAAAAAAGTCGGTATACCCGAAGATACCCGTACCCGCTGGCCCTCTTACCGACTATAACTCTGAATACGGATTTTGTGAAATGGAAGGGAAACTAATTTTTCAGTAGGCCGCGGCACAGTTGCTTTATACAGACTATTGGTTCGTAACCACGAAACTCATAAATCTCCCTGGTGTTGTGTAAACTATTGTTTTAGACTTTGCTTCCACATCAGGCTAAGCGGAAACAAGCCGTCCGGCGTGGTTTGGCAGGTGAATGCCACAGAAATGGCTCAATGAATATGGGGGTCAAATTGACAATGACCCTGCCCCACTTACCACCTCACCGAAGTCAGCCCTTCGACGCCAGAACCCCGGAAGTTAGCGAAACTTAAGACATAAGGGCCATTCGAACATTTATTCAAGAGGACAATATTCTGGCTCTCGATGACTTGGTCGACTATGTGGAAAGTTCCTGGATGGTCAGAGTTGGTCCTGATAATGTCAGTAACTTCGGTCAGCCACGAAGGCCCAACAACTTTTTAGTGACGATCCACTCCCGTCTCCTGGGTGATATGGGGTTACACCTCAACACCTGGAGTTTCTTAGAGGTCCAGATCAAGATACCCAACAGGCACACTATTGAAACAAGAGCTGTTGCTGATGTACGTCCTGTTCGACCAACACAATGGGAGAACCGGA
>PNEQ01078916.1:0-17684 GCA_003012365.1 Medauroidea extradentata
GCGTGAGGAACGCCATAAGATTCCTCTGCGCAACACCTAATCTGACGTCGAGTGGGGTGATCACGTAAGTAACGCCACGGCCGTCGGCCACGCGGCCCTGCGAGTGAAGAATCTACCGACTGAGTGCCCGTTCTCCAATAACGGGCTGGCGCACCGGGCAATTCGCTATCTAATCACCAACCCCCGCTCGCGTCAATTTCATATTATCTTCTTAACCGTTTGCTGCATATTTTGATGGTGTCGGAGGTTTGCATGGTCTATAATGTAGTGGATTGGTCTGTTTTTAATGTTGTACAATTCTGCCTACTCGTTAACCTACTTTTCCTGTGAAAAAATAATCCTAATATCACAAGTTGTCTTTTTGTATACCTTAAATTTAAATGTTACTGCCAACTCAATGCATAATAAGTACAGGTGACAGCATAAAGCAATAACATACATGCATAATTTAGCCACATATGGAATGGGGAAGAGAAATTGGACAAGATATCTAATATCAACTACAATTTTGTGACTACCTGGTGGCAAGTTTAACTGCCCCTGTCATTTCCCAGGTCCTTAAATTTCTATCAAATAAATAAATGCAAATGAGCTGTGGTGAGATCACTCCTGCCTGCCCCTCAAAAATACTATTTCTAAACTTTCCAGCCTCTTTTATTCATCAATTCACAATACAAAACCTTCCACTCCCAAAAAAAAATATTATCTTCGTACAAAAATGTACACAAAAAAGAACTGATGGATGTAATTAACTACTACATACTGTACTCTATAAGCTTACTCTATGTTCTCCACACCATTTCAATCTTCTCACTGTTGCTTCCCTTCTCCCATTACCTAACAATTAACCCTGTCTATCCCTCTCCATTCATAATAATAATAAATTTTACACTCTCAATCAGGCTAATGCCCGGTGGCGAGCACTCTCTTCACCCATCCCCACAGCTCCAATCTTCCAGTCCCCTCCTAAACCTTCCAACCCCCTTCACAGTCACCAACTTTTCCTGCAGTGCATTCCACTCCCTCGCCATCCTCACCAGAATTGACTGTCTACCCCTCTCCATTCTCCTTCACGCCCTCTGAATTGCATATTTTTGCTACCTTCTCTCTTAAAAGTTCCCTTAGTTTGCAGGCCAAACTGCCCCATCCCCCCTCCCTGTTCATCACCCTAGGCCTAAAAGTTCCTTTCCTCCTCACCAGGCTGACCTTGCCTCTTTCATTTACTCATCACCCACCTCACTGCCCTTCTCTAGCTCCTGTAACTTCCCCATACAGATCCCACCCCGCAGCAACATATTCCAATACTGGACAAACCATCGTGCAATATGTCTTTCCCATCACCTCATTACTAACTCCACTTAACACCCTCTCAAGAAGTCAAGCAGTCCTAAAGCCCTTCTTAACCACTGTCCACCTTAGAACAGCCTGTATCACAACCTCTGTTGCTACCTCTACCCATCCCATCTGTATACCTCTCTACTCACCACTCTCTTCCTAGTAAACCTCACCAACTTGGTTTTACACACATTAACCTTCATTCTGTTCTCCTCCAAGACCAAAACCTATTAATATCCTCTTGCAAGTTGTTTCCACTGCTCACCTCTGTAAACAGTCTTATTTTACCTACAATTCTGGTAGAACATACAATCCTGGTAGACGGCAGAGGGTCCCCTGAGAAAGTCCTCAAGCCAGTTAACCAACCGCTAGTCATCCAGCAATAATAACACTTTCCTCAACAGGATTCCATGAGGAACTTTGTCAAAGGCCTTCTCGAAGTCTATTAAACAGGCTTACACCTGCTTTTCCTCATCAACTGCCTCAACCAGATCCTCTAACAAACCTGCCAACTGTTTATATCCTTAACTGTTTTTTTAATTCTTAGTATGTCCGTCAATGCGCTCCATTCCAGTTCCTTCATCATTACAGATAGTGTATAGTTACCTTATTTCTCTCTCCCCTGCCCCTGCGTACTCTACCACATACCATTTAACATTTTGCTGAGCTTCTTTGCACCTTCACTTCCACATACAGATCACACTCTGCTGCCACATGTTCCAGCATTGGCTGTACCAACATGGGTGAATAGGAACAACATTAAAAACTAGTTCCAAGCTAACACTTTTTTCTCGAATAAAATTTCCTACAATTTAAGTTCTCTTCGTGAATGGTTTTAACTTGCCTATCTAAAAAAAATAATTTATAAAACATAGTTAATCCCTAACATTTTGCTCTGAAGTGGTTTCTATGCCCCCTTTTTACAGTAAAGTTGTTTCTATTCACCCTTTTTACAGTACTATTTATTCTTTACCTCACAGTTCAGCGCCCACTTTGCAGCACAACCGTAGCTACATACACTTGTGTGTTCACTGTTACTAACTCAACCCTTCAAATCCAATACATCAACTACTTCCATAGAATAGACTGTTTACCTTACTCAGTTTTCCTCCGCACACTATAATTCTCTAAAAAGCTGCAAAAATATAAGTTCTTGTGTAACTTTTCAACTAAGTGTATGGAAGGTACAAAGATGAAACTCTGAAGTCTACAACAAATTGTAGGTCAATAAAAAAATTAGCTAAACATTGACCTCAAGTTTCCAATTTTACCCTTACAGCAGTATTGCACTTACCTGTTATTTTGTTACTGTCACACCTACACTCACCAAATAGACAGCTGTACTCGCAAGGTGTGAACAGTAAAACTAGGTACTGTATGTGTTCCAGTGAGCGTCAATGTGGATCACTGAATGAATAAATTAAAGATTTCAACAATTTTTTTAGGCATTAACTTACATGTTAGGATTATTGAACTGAATGGTTTGAAAATGAGTTACATTTATTTTAATTAACATGTGTATATGACCCATAAACAGTTTACGTTGTAATTCAAACTGATGGATAACAACCAATTTCACATAGTAGCACAAGCATCAAATGTGCACCATATACCTCATAAATCTTGGCCTGACAGTTGACTGTTGCACTACACACTTGGCAATGATAATTTTTGATATTATTACTTTTATTGGAATACTGCAATTATTTACTTTTGCGCACCTATACAAAGTGTGTGCCAGTTACACATTTCCTAAGGACACAGTAAGCACCTCAATTTCAGACACACAAATGTGAAATAAAATTGTTACTGTATTGCATTCTTGACTATGCACATATCATACCTGTGATGAGGCAGCTATCAGTAGCCTAACGATCACATTAGAAACTTTTCTCAAACCCAGTTTTTTTACTATAATTTTTTCTCTAAAAAATAACACTAATTTTACAATTAAGAGCAATAAATATTAAAGCATTTATTGAAAAAACAATTGTAAAAGAACAGTTCAGTCATACATATTATAATCAGTCGCCCATATCAGAATATAAATAAACTTGCTGAAAATATTTGTGACAAAGTGAATATGCAGTCCTTAATATTTTATGTTTATTTTACAACACGGTGGCTTATGTTCAAATACAGCTAGAAAACCAGCAACACAATATACTTTTAGATATGTCAAATTTATTTATTCAGTAAAAACTACTACTAGGTAATGAAGTTAAAATCAAGTAAGTTAACTTATATATTTTTTCCAACAAGTCACTCATGAGTTTTGTATTCCTGTAACAAGTTGCGAAAATCCACCCTTCCAAATGAAGACTCATTCAATTAACACAAAACTTGACTTGTATCTTGATGCAAATTAAAAAACACATTGGAGCATAAAGTTAGCTAAACTAAGTACTGAGGCCTACTCATGTACTGGTACTGCACTTCGATGATAACTTATAATGCAGTGGTACAAGCACAGCCATCTTCACAATATTCCACTCACTCAACTAATCTTCTACAACTTCACAGAATCAGTCTGAGCACTTTGCACACAATCTTGTTCACCACATACTCTCACAATTCCACGACAACTGGTGACACGCCATCTTCGGGAAGCTGCAGTTCAGAACTAGCTGTTGACAGTGGTAGCACAGTTAATGAGTCTCTGGTTACCATCCTCTTATACCTCTATGATGAGATAATACTTGTTGTTTTGTAAACCAAATGGTACGCCATAAGGATATAGGAAATACTGACAGTGGTTTTACTGAAACAGTTAAAAATTATCTTAGTAAAACAATACACAACATTGGTTTGATCGCGTTACAAAAATAAGATTTTTTTCAGCTGACAAAGGCTGTGAACATATCAAACCACCTACCAATTCCCTACTTGACCTTCTAGCCACCCTCACTTGCTCCTCCTAAAGCAAATTCCACTCCCTCACCAACCTACACATAGACTGCCTAACCAATCTGTTCTGCTGTGAACATTTTCGCTATTATTCCCTATTCTCCAACACTTTACAGGTTTGTTTCTTTTACCTATTGTTTGTGCAATTTTGCTTAGTGTAGTGCATCGCAGGTTTGTGCGGTGCTGTGCAGCTACACCGTAGTAAAATTTTGATGTATTCCTGTGCACACAAATGAAACAACCTGTCCGTGCATCTTCAATTGCGAGATTGTTTGAAATGGCTGTTACAAGAAGGTGAACACCTAAAAGTGAACAAAAAGGATATGGAATTTGCTTTATTTTAATTTATGAAAGATTCAGCTTGTATTTTACTTTCAAATAATCAATAAGAGGATAATTAACTTTCCAAAAGTTTTCATACAAACCTAACCACCAACCGAAACTTGTTTATTTTTTTAACTTTAATGTTTCGACTTGCACTACACTAGGGAAAATATCAAGTTTAGCTACTCATCAAGTACTAGTCAAACTACTGATTTTAGACACATAGTTTATTGATAAAAAATGTTTCTAGTGACATTCTAAGTATGCCTACGTATAAACATTTTTTTGTTAGCTTAGTTTAAGTTAGATTATGTTAGGTAATCTAACTTTACCTAACTTAATGTAAGGTTAGGTTACCTAACAACGTAATCTAACTTTAACCTAAACTTACATAAACTGTAAGTAAACTAATCTATTTTTTTTACGTAGGACTACTTAGAACGTCACTAGAAACATTTTTCATCAATAAACTTTAAGTGTAAAATGAATAGTTTGGCCGGTACACAATGGGTAGGTACTCTTGATATTTACCTTCGCAGAAGTCAAATACCTAACTAAAAGAAAAAAAGTACATGACTTAACTGTTATAAAACTGCTGGTTCAAAATTTCGTAAGTAGGCTTCTTCAATTTGCCGGCACACTGGAAATTTTGCTTTCAGTGTCTTCTATTCAAAATATATTTCTTTTAAACACAAAGAAACTTATCGAAAATTTTGATTGCCGTCTCTATCACGTTTATTTGACTAAACACGCAAGTATAAATTAAAGTGAAGCAGGTAAAAACACTTGTTACTTCTCACTTACACCACTCCATTACCACAGAATTATGTCGTTCTAGGTTACGATTTATGTAATTATCACGTAATTTAATTGATAGCTGCATAAAGCTCTCTCGTGCTAAAAGTTAAAAATATTCCATAAAATGCCACAGCAATAATGTAAACATAACATAACATACAGGTATATAAACAATGTATTGAATCATGGATGTATGAACAACCCTGTGCTGGTATCGTGACACAGTTTTATTCCATAGAACCTTCCACAGCTGCTTCCATGGTGGCTAGGAAACAAGAGCTTGCACAAGTGCTTGTACAGGTCATTCCATCCTGGCACATGAACTTAACACACTACTGCAACACTTCAGTCCTGCTCGGGGGGGGGGAAGGGGATGGGTACTAGCCCCAGCCTACAGACCAATATTTTGGGACATTATGGTGGGAAGGGGCCCAAATTCTTAGGTATGCCTCGGGCCCTCCAGAACCAATAGGTCGCTCCGACACTCATACTATATTACTAAGTAAATCCAGGGCAATAAAAATTTTGCTGCTACAATAATAATGTTGTATACTTACTGTTTAATTTAGGCCAAGTGATAAACCCAGGAAAAATGTGACAATATAATTTATATATGAGTGTGCTTTGTTTTTGGCCCAGAAATTCAATTATAATTATATTTCTCTAATTTTTTTGCGAGGGTAATTTCCATATTTGTCGTATTACATGGTGAAAGTTCACCAGCAAATGTTCAAAACTTTGCTCCTAATGAATTGTATTTGCCTTTTCTCAGCAAGTACTTTGTAAAGTCCCGATACATGTTTTTTCAATCACTTTTTATAATTTGTTAACTGTAAATACAAGCCAAAACAATATCACATTACATTACTAACAAATACAATGTGTGTATTTCATTGCAATCATAAGTTCCAGAATATGTAGGGTTTGTAGGATTAAAAGCAAGTTAAGAAAGTGTTCACTTCATAATGGGTAGCCTGTCATTCCATATGCCAAGCCCAACTTTTCACTTATCCTTATCTAATACATTATTAGGTTATGTTATTTGAAACAGTGAATTTTGTTTCATTTTATTGGCAACATGAAATTGAAGCCAAAATTTAAAGTCAAGGCTGCTGCCTACTAAGTGCTTCAAATGCTTGCAGGGGGTTTCAAAAACAGTTATTTTTTTTAAATATAAAACTATTCTGAATTGACACAAGATGCCAATCTACAAACAGAAAACACACTTATGGGAAAATACTTTTTCAGAGCCCTCCAACATAACCTGAAATGTACATACCAGATGTCTGTAAAACTGAGGTAGGAACATGCACTGAACTTTACCAGAGACTTTCCACCAATAAAATCGTATGGTCACCGCTTGGAGTCACCCTTAAAATTGTCATCCTAACTTCCTGGAAAAACAGGGTCTCTGATGTTAAGTTCACAAGCCTTTTTCCTAGAAGAGAAATTTCACCGTCATGCTAGTTATACTGTAAAGACACAATTAAATCCAATGAAATGGTAAAAATTGTTTGACATTAACACATGACTGTGTGTGAAATGCTCCTCTTTGTATCCTGTAGTTCCTACTTCAATTTTGCAAATAATAGCTACCAAAACATAGTGATAGCATGATATCAGGGGCGGCCGGTCAATGTTTGGAGCTCAGTGCTCTGAATATGTTCTTCACCACCTCCCCTTCTAAATCGCTATACTTTCTTTCCCTACTAATAATCATAATTTTGACTCAAAGGTACAGAACTTTTGATTTACATGCATTGAGAAATTGCGCTGTGTTTCATTGAAAATAGTAATATTTTTATGCATCCCAGCTATGTAGCCAATAAAGTGTGTTGTAAAAAACTTTCATCTTAAATAATTAAGCTTAGTTTAGTTTTGTATTAATTGCAATTTATAAGTACTCTTGTCTTCTTTGAAAAAATAATATTTAACAATATTCTCAGAGTACGTCTGATCAGCAGATATTATAATATGTCAAACGTGTTTACCAGCCATAATACACACACTCACATTGTTGTACAGCTGTTGCTTGACAAAGTCTGCGCCTTCACGTACTTAAAGAAACCTACCCAACAATACAAAACTGGTTTAACTCGCAAAAGGAAAAAAAATTCCTACAGACAGTTTGTGATACTTAAAACCAAGGCTATTTTCAGCCAGTTTGTATATTTCCACTGCATATTAACAAAAACATTACCATGTGTTTTTATTTAAGTTATATTTAACATGTAAAATCTTCTGTTTAGCCCCTTTAACAAATTTTACATGCTTAACAGAGGTTGGTGAAACCGGGCCATGGACATTTTTTTGTTTTCTACAATATATAGGTACTCATTAAATATACAAACAATGAATCCCTCTAACAGCAAGTTAGTATAAATACCTGCGAAGTAAATTGTCTAGCCTACAATCTCAGTTTCTGTACATTTGTTCTTCTGTTTCTCCTTACGATTGTTGTGTACCCGATTTATAGATAAAATGTCAACAATTTCGCATATGAGACATCTTAAGACTACGCAGAGTTCAGCTCGTCTAAATGCATACGCAATTTTATAAGACATGTGAAGTAAGCCTACGCATATCTTCAGCCCTGCATCGGCAAATCATTTTGATACGATTAAGTAAATATTCCGAAAACTATAAGTTAATAATTCCTTTAATTATAAAAACTAGACGTTTCATGGGCTTGTACACTTTAAAATCAACACATACACTGCGTAGGTCGTTTTATTATCAGCTAGGCATTTGGCCTACGATATTTATGATGGCAATTACGAAACACGTAAATAAATGTGTACAGATCGTACCACGTCACATTCGGAAAACAAACCTGCCACTTATAAACCACGGACACAAACCTTAAAATACATTTCCACTTACGCTCAAGCAACAGAGAATTTGCACAAAATGAATCAATATTGTAAAATTCGACTTACCAAATTATCCCATCATAAAGCATCGGTAATGTATCCATTGTGTCAAAGACTAATAATATAGATTCTACGGAAGTTCATTATTTATACACAGTATCATGTCACTCACACCCGCAATTTACAATAATAATATACAGTAACGTACTATTCATAAAAGTTATTCTAAGTCAGCTACACGTCCATGCGACACCAAGAATTATTTTGTTTACAAGTCTGCAATGTACAAACACGTGTGCGATGCGAGTGGCTATCATTGTCAACACGCTGTAACTTTACGCGCTTGCGCAATAGATAGCAGGGCTACTCTGCTCATTGCAGGGAGCAGGTGTTGATAAAGGCGAGGTTCCCGCATCTCTCTACACCTACGACTAGGACAGGGGGTAGGAAAGGGGAGTGACAACCGTGCGCTAGTCCGTAAGAACACCGAGCCAGGTTTACACAATAGAAAAGGGCGGCTTACACGAATGCAATTACTTGAGAAAACTCCGTCCACCTATAAAACTTAGCGCAAAGCAGTCGATCTCTTATTAAGACAGCATGGCCTTACGCACCACCACTGCATGATGTAAAAATGTGAATTTTAAGTAATAAAAATATGAAGGAAACATAGAATTTCTTAGATTTTATTTTTTAGACAACAAGTAATAATCTATGACAGCAATAACATTAAAGTTAATAAAGCTTTGAAAAGAAAAAACCCATTTCCGTATCAGTAAAATATTTTAATGAAAAAAAACCCTTACACATAGTGATTACTGTTAGGCCTATGTGAAATTATGTGAAATAAGACACACATACGTACATACATACACATAAATTGTTACTAAAATTGTTTGTATTATGGATACAATTAGCAATAGTTACGTATCTTGAATTTTCTTTCAGAGGAAACATCATTGCTTTGAAAACAATACTGAACCTGTTTTATGAGCACTACATATTAGAAGGTAGGATAAGGTTAAAAACTTAACATTTTGTTTACAGCAAGGTCTTTACAGAGGACGATGCACAACTTGGCATAATGATAGGAACATGGGTGTGAAACTCGAATAGGACGTCGGGGTCTTGCTTTGTGTTTTACTAAATGTGCGTAGCTAATATGAGTGCAGCACTTTCGCCTCTAACCATAATTCACTATTCGTTTGTTTTTAGTTGAAGTTAATTAAAATGGCAGAAAGGCGAGGTGGATTGTTGTTGTTCATTTATACGTTTTTATCTAAATTTACTTTAAAAATCCTCAATTAAAGATACTAAAAATTATGAAACATCGTTAGCCCAGTGATTTACAGTGCATCCCATGGTTAACTTTTCTGTGTTTCATTAATTGCTTTAATGTGCTTTTTCCATTTTAAATAACTGGTTATGAGTGACAAAGTGCTTTACGATATATCTTTACGTTTGGATTTATTAATTTTGGCTTTATATCTTTGTCAGACACAAATATTGAGAAATTAAATTAATGTACCAAGGAATGGTGCTGCAGTGTGATCTCCGGCGGAGAAAGCAAGTAGGGAGTGGTTATGAAGTAGAGAAGTTCGTTGGTAATTTTAGGTAGGTTACTGAAGTGTTCGCTGTGAGTCTGGTGAGGGTAAAGGGATATTTCACAATGGTTCGGCCAGTACTGGAGTATAATGTGGCAGAATGGGATTCGAATGTAGAATTTGAGGTGCAGGAGATGGAGAAGTAGTAAAAAACGAGACTGGTGAAGGGTAAGTGGAACAGAGCCTGGGTAGGGTGGTGAGGGGGAAGGGAATTACAGGTCATCAATGATGATGAAGGAAATGGGATAGTGACTATTGAGGGTCAGGATGAGAGTGGAAAGATTGGTTAGTTTGTACAGGATGGTAAATGGTAGAGATTTGTTAGTTTAAGTTGCTGGCTAGCTACGAGAGTGTGCAAGGAGAGGAAACAATGATGAGAAGGTTCAGAGGGTGTCAGTGGCGTAGCCAGGATTTTAGTTGGGGGGGAGGCCAACAGTCACCCACCCCCCTAATGAAGCGGGGGGTTCAGGGGTCCCCCCTGGAAAAAATTGGGATTTCAAGGTGCAAAATAAGACTATTTTAGCAGTTTTTCTAGTAGAAATATATATAAAAAACCTAATACAGTGATGCCATGTTTTCCATGGATTTATTTAAACTTATTTTTTATAATATCATCAGTAATTTTTAAAGCTGTCTTAAAGTGTCTCTATCAAATCTTTATTAAAAATGTGTTTTTTTATAACGATTAACGATACATTTTAACTGTTATGTATTATGTGTTGGTATCTTATATAGGTGCAATCTCTTTACAAGTCTTTTAATTTAAGTATTTGGCAAATTCAATATTTTTAGTCTGAATGATTAGAAGAAAAGCTTACATTATTTGCAATCAAGGAAATTCATGCCTAGCACATGAACTGTGATGCATAACATGTCACACATGTTTTGTTTTACACAAAACTGCCAAAATTATTGTCAGTATCTTTACATATTAGAATAAAACACAGTCCAAATAGGCACCTATATTTAAAAATAATATATAGGTATATGTATGTATGTATATATATATAAATAAATATATATATATATATATATATATATATATATAGCACACATTTTAAACATATTTGCAACACCTTTAAAAAAATGTTACTGCTTTTTGAAAACTGATGTATCGAGAAAAATAACAACCGAACTTGTAAAACAGAAACAGAACAGCATTTGTTTGACTTTACCTTCCACCTTTTAAGATAACATAAATATGTTTTTCAGACATCTTACTGGCAGGTTGTTGGCAAGCCAGTCCCTATACACCAGAATGAACACGCTTATCACTGACAAGAGTAGTTGAATACAAGGATGCAGTGAAATCACTGCATGCCTCTTTAGTGTTCTGTTCACAAAGACGATTTTATTCTTTGCGAATTCACCTGTAACGTCCGTATTATCTACCTAATAATGGCTTCCAGTGGATAAACAAACGTGTTTTGAGAACTTTGCTAGAACGCACACAAATAATTTAAACTCACAACACAACGATTTTGGTATCGATTTCTCGCATCTCGCATATAAACATGAACAGAACTAGATGAACCGAACATTGTTTAATGTTTAAAAAACCTGTGTATTAATATGGATTCTTGTATTTTGTATTGCACGAGCGAAAATCGTTTACTTCTGTATTACGTTTATATGACACATTCCACAACGGCTTTCTGAGGCTGTCATATTGTTCTATCACCAGCCTGACTTACTTCTATGCGAGCCGAAGCATAGTTGAGTGTTAATTTTTGCATATTACTAAATTAATGTTAATAAATGTCGCAATGGTTTTTTTCAGACATTACATTGTAATCCTAAATTTAAAAATTTTACATAGCTTCCAACGTTAACGTGTTTTATGACACCTAGTTGAAGCTTTTGTCTTCTGTCTCCCTTTTATAACTGCGACTGTATTAGGGTTTCCTATTATTCAGTAATATTTTGTAAGAAAATAAATTGACTGTTTGTATCTAACAAGATTCCCCGTAAACAATTATCACGTGACGGTAAACAGCATTTATTTCGTGTGCTTCAAAATTACTGTCAGATTATTATTTTATGAAAAATGCTACAGATTTTATATTCGCATAATGTAAATGACTCGAACTTAAAGAACAATCACAAATAAGTAATATGTTTCTTGCAAACGTTATAAACGATTTAAATTGGTAAATCCAAAGCAAAACAATCCACAATAAAACACAACTAAAGTTTCACCACATATTAGCTCAATTTTGTCCATATTTTTCATTCTTCCTTAACAAGCACGCGAAAATAAAACATTTAGAGCTCTTAACATTGCCAATTACAACTAGATACATAGTTGCATGTTTTTCCCTCACCCATTGTTAAGATAAACATTCGGTTTGAGATATAATGAGAAAATGATCCGTTTTAATCACCACTGCATTGCTCTGCTAAGCTAATCACGTGATAGATAAATACCAAGACCTCGGAACGGTATAATTGTATTTAATCGGTCTTAAGGATACGTATAAGATATTCTGTGAAAACAAATTTTCGTTTCGTTAATAGTTGGAACACAAAAGTTCCTGAAAGAACTTTTAGGTATTTGCGTAAGCAGTATTCTGAAGCAAAAGCATCCCAATATTATGCAACATTATGTCACCAGGTCTAAGAGCTACCGAAAGACACATTTCACCTATTCCCCCACCCACTTACTGTTTTAAATTTCATAAAATTCTGAAAATACTTTTAGATGTCACTCTAGTAAAGCATACCATACGTTTTTGCACTTCTTAACAGTAGGATTTCGAAAAATCCCTAATTAACCGTTCAGGAATTACCTTATTGATGAAAAAATCACTGCTTGCTCGTCAGGTTCGAGCTATATCAACGTTTTATTAAAACACTTTTCACATCTTGTTGAATTTCCACCTTTGACGAGTGGGAACAGCGTAGCGATAAGAGCCACTGTCCCATGCTTGACGAGAAGCATATCGCCTCTATTCGCAGTGCACCAAACTGGCGTGCATGGTTTTCCTTGAAGACTTTTTCCTACGGGACTTTAAGCAGTGACCACAACATTTTATTTTTGAATCGTATAAAGTAAAGACCATCGCGTGCCTCTCGCTTTGCACTTTACGAATTCAGGTAATATTTTCCAGCAGTTTAAAAAACACGTTTTTAGACATTTTGAGAGGCCCGATAATTCTGTTTCTAACAAGCGTGCTGAATTTTTGAAATCATAGAAGCATAGTATCAAGTGTGTTTTCTTTTCGTAAATAAATGTAATATGAATAAGTTAAGCTTTCGCGTGAAAAAGAATACGAGTGACACGCTGCAACGCCGTCCATGCGCCAGTCGAGGACTCCTCTTATGGGGTATGGAAAGTTAAGGGCGCCGTCCCCCCTGAATTTTCAATTTTTTTAAATATTTTTTGTACCAGATATTTCTTTTCTTATTTTAGACATAAATTGTGACTAAATTTTCCATTCTAGGAAATTTTTGTATCCCTCATAGTTTTTGCGTAATGAGTCGTAAACATCAACATTTGCCCTTCACAGTTTTATGTACACTACTAAAACCAACTGACATACCAAACCGAAAAAAAAATTACAGTGTATAACAACATTGTAGGCTGTGATTTGACACACATAAAAACAAATATATATAGTTTTGTATTCTTAAAAATTCTTGAAATTTTTAAATTTTCATTTTAAAATTCAGCATTTTTTATTAAATACTGAAATATTTTATTTTTGGTTTTATTTATGGCAAATCATAACCTACAACATTGTTATACATTGTGAATTTTTTTCGGTTCGGTATGTCAGTCGGTTTTAGTGGCGTACATAAAATCGTAAACTGCAAATTTTGATGTTTACGACTCATTACGCAAAAACTATAAGATACACAAAAATTTCCTAAGAAGAAGATTTAATCACAATTTATGTCTGAAATAAGAAAAAAAAATACCTGGTAAAAATACAAAAATAAAGAAGACGTTGAAAACTGAGGTGAATCGCGCCCTAAAGTGTCTACTAGCGAACGACTGGAATATTCAATAGTCGATAAAATCTAAACTACTAATTTTTTTTTGCCGAGTAGATATTTTATAAGCGAACGTCTTACTATACAGCACTGGACAGTAGTATGCCTTGCTTTAGAGTAAAATATTAAAGTTGGTATTTAGAACAGTCCATAAAAATTGAAAACTGTAATTGTTATAGTTTTTAATATGACAATATCCACGAATGTATAAAAATCGACTTTAAAAAATACAGTTTGCATTTTTATTTGAAAATAATTTTAACATCTCTAAACCTATCGCGCAGAGGTATTCGGATAGAAAAATTATTTTAAAATCAAAATTCGAGTAGGCTATTTTTGAAAGTCGGCTAGAGTCCTGGATATTGTTGTATTAAAATTTATAAATCTTACAGTTTTAAATTTTTATGGATTTTGTGGTTTTTATCCCTTAATTTACTAAACATCAATTTTTATTTTTCACTCGTGAGCAAAGCATAACACCGTCCAGTGCTATAAAAATATACCTACGTACGTAAATAAAATGTCTACACTGCAAAAAAAAATAATTGAAATAAGATGAGTAGTTTTTTAACATCTATATCTTTAAGAAAAGATATCCTTAAAATTTTATATTTATCTTCATAGGGCCAATCAGTTTTGATTGGGCATTGTTGAGTGTGAGTTTCTCTGTTAGTTGGCCTAAATGATGATTCGATGGTGTCAGTTGAATTTAAAATACAATGTTTGAAACTGTCGATAAAAACTTGCACGTCCAACTAGAAGTTGAAACTGTTCTACCGCTACCCAATTTAGCAGTCTTACTCACACAATTCTAGGACCCCGATATTAGTGAGTTCTTTGAATGATATTTGACAACTCAGGCCCAATCACCAGACAAATTATATAAGAAACTTTACAAGGCCCGATCGGCTCTACCTCTGAAAACTCATCAAGCTAAACAACTTAAATAAAATCTCATGTAATCATTTGCTGGACCTAATTCAGCAAATGTTTTATATATTATGATTAAAGGGTTATTTGACAAAATTTTACTGTATCACGTTTGAGGTTCATTAAGCAATGGTTATTTTGACCCAGCAAAGTAACTTTATTTCACTATAAATATTAGGTTTTGTAGTTTCTCTAAAACTTTTAACCGAAAAAAGAAAACAAATATAATTTTTAAACACTCGACTCCCAACTAACTATTCACTCACAAAATGACCTCAGAACTAAAAAAAATTTCTATATAGCAAGGCAAAGTTATCCCTGCTGGGTAAACATTCCCCGAATTACGGTAATAATACGCAACATTTTAACTGCTCATACATCAATGAAGTAATTAATTTTAAACCTTACCGGTACCATTACTTCAGCATCATCATCTTCCCTTCCATCTTGCTTTGGCACTTTGATAATATATGACTATGTATTACTTCCTTTTCTTTTTTTACCACACATATCAAAATTTTCGTGCTACGTAACTTCACAAAAATTAAAATTACATTTTAAGCAGCGTAAAAATGGCTCGAAAATGCTAATGTGGCACACACAGTTACAGGACTGCAGAAGTGGTGCATTCAGCCTACAGACTGAGACTAGAGTCAGGTCATGTGGATACCAAACTCGGCACGCTTTCTAGTCCCTCGTGGCAGGCAGTGCTATTGTTTGAAGGGTTTGGCTCAAGGGGTAGGTAGGGGCTGACCAGCCAGCAGCCAGCACCCTGCTGTGCCAAGAGACAGTGCTCAGAAAAAAAAATAAAAAAAAAGTAGACGGAAGAGAGAGAAGCTTTGACCCGGAAGAGAATTCTTGCAGCTTGGTACAAAATACACCTAATTTCAGCTTCCAATGTACTGAACACATTATTATTTTAAAAAAAACTTAATAATGTATTTGTAAACATTTCAGTTATTAAATTGCTGAAAAGATTCATAAATATATTTATGCAGCATTAGGTTTATATTTTTTAATTTGAGTGTTTCGGTATCAAGGTAGGGGGCGAGGGGAGGGGGCTGGCCCCCTTGGCCATCCCTTTGGATACGCCACTGGAGGGTGTGGATCCATTTGAAAAAAGTGTGTCTGGGCCAGATCTGGCATCAGGGTTAGGCAAATATTCACTAATTCATATCTGGTCCACGTCAGTCCCAGATCTGACCAATATCGGATATAAAGCTTTTTCCAAAAGGGGAGGAGAATCCGCTCCGGAGTAGGCAGTCTATTTCGGTTAGGTCGGTGTGAGATAAGAATGTTTTACAGGAGGTTTTTGTTATTCTGAGTGGGTTTAAAAGGTTCAGAAAGGGTATAAAGAAGTGATAAGAGGGAAGAGAGACTGATATTGTGTTAACCTAGTTAGGTGTGCTGTATATTATTACTATCCTTTTGTAATCCTGTGACTTTTTGCCAGTTTAGAAAATTAAATTCGTATTATTTTCATATCTGTCAGAAAACCATCCTAGATTTTGGAGTAAATGTAACAGTAATTTTTTTCTGTATTATGTGGCTACAGTGATTACGTAACATTTCATTGTACTCCTGTTGTACAAATTCTTGGTTTTCAGGTTGTAATATTTGTTTTATAGAGTATAAATGAAACTGTGCTTTACTTCTTAAATTATATTAGTAAACAGAGAAAAAATTTAGTGTATAATTTTCTTTCTCACAGATTACATATAGAATTTAATCCATAAAGCACATTTTGCGCAAAAATGTTAAAGGGCATTAAAATAACATTGGTCTTTCTGAACACATTTTTATAAAATAAATGTTTGGCTGCAACGTACCTAACATCCAAGAATTTGTACATCAGGGAGACAGTGGAATTTTAAGCACTAAATCTCACTTTGCAGTGGGTTAACTTTATTTTTTCAACTCCCCAAAACCAGACACACTGTTAGTTATGATGGTATTTTTAAGGTAGGTATAGGGCTTCAGGCAACATTTCATTTGTTTTAAATTGAATTTTTGGATTTTATTATGTGAGTAATATTGCACATAACTGGGCCTTAATTCATCAGCACATTGTTTCAATTTTTAAGGCCTATCACAAAAGTGTTGCAAAACTATTCCACAGTTTATAGCTCTCTATGTACTCGACAGTAAATCAAGTAATTAATCAAGTATTGTATAATTTTGTTTCAAGAATTTTAATATAAAATTAAATGTTTTCATTTCTTTTCTGTGAGTTAGGGTAGGTCTATTTGTCATTTGTGTTTAGTGCCAATTGGATCAACAGGTCTTATAAATTGTGTGGATTGTGACGTGCACTGGCACGTAGCACTTACTTGGCCTCTTATCACACAGTAATTTCAATTTTTTTTTGTCGTAAAATGTTTTTTTTCTCTGTATATAACAAATTAAGTAGGCCAACTTAACCAGGTATAAGGGTGTATACAGCGGGATCCAACCTATTAATTGGGGATTCGAGTAGAGAAATTTACATTAAAATTTTCTTTTAATTTTAAATTTAACTTTAAAGCAAGAGAAAAGCATAGAATTTTACATGTTAATTTTATTGGATTTATATCGTGTTTGGACTCATTTGAAAGCTAATTTAATTTCAAGCAACTTTTCTAAATAAACTTTTCTGATTTTTTTCCTTGTTTAGATTTTTTTAAATTTCAAGTAGCTTATTAGCTTGCTTCTCCTGGAATAGGATTTATGTGGCAGGCGAGTCGTAGTTCTCTTGCTTGGAAGCACGTACAGAGAAGTGCTGGCTTTTACAATTTCAAATAAGCTCTGAGCTAGCCTGTGCTTTAGATAGATTTATCTGGCAGGCAGGTCAGAGTTCACTCGCTTGGAGGCACGTACATGGACGTGCTGGAATGCGGGGACTCTGCAGGGCGTTTCTCGATCAACATGGGTGGTAGTG
>PNEQ01078917.1:0-10833 GCA_003012365.1 Medauroidea extradentata
TCTTTCTTGCACAGGTACATACTCATCTATTACACTTTCTTCATTTTCTTTAAGCACAAATATCTTTGAGTAACAGTTAGGACATAGAGACTTGCCTGGAGTCAAAGGAACAGACATATTTTTTTGTTTATCAATATGGTGCAAAAAGATTTCTCTTAAACCCTTCTTAATTGGTCTTTTGTGCATTTTCAAAGGGTCGGAACAAGTATCGCCAAACAAATGATTGTACCTAATAAGATACTTCAGTTCATGGTATTTGCACACTGAGCTGACATAATAATCACATAACCTCAAATTCAGAAGTGCTTGTTCTTCTTCACTGTAGTCTCTTAAAAACTTCAATTCCTTATCCACACAGCCGTACACAGTTTTATGACACTTCTCATTTGTAAACATTCCCACAGAACATTCCATTTTGTAACTTAAAAAACAAGCATTCCTGTTATAGAACCTTCTAGAACATAAGTTACATAAACTGTTACCAAAACTAAGACTGAGACAATGTAGCCGACAGTGTAGCCAACAGTGTTATTATTGTGTTAACCTAACAGCTAAAATATTTATACTGAAATAAACATTTGTGTTCATTAGTAAGTTAAGTTCATAATAATGTAAGACTTATTTTCAGGAATTATTAACACAGTTATACAATCAAAAAATATAATTATTAGATTGTATGACCAGCTACAACATTTATAAACACTTAATAAACACTAAACTAATAAATCACAGGTAATTCATGCAGTTGAGGTGGCGTTAAATGTATTGATTTTTTGTGATATTTCAAGTCCTGTAACTTCCATATTATTAGAATATCAAACTTGTAATTTTAACTGAATGTTGTTCTCCTATATAGCTTTGTATGTAGCAAATTTCGTAATTTTTTAAGCTCCCCCACCAGAGATATAATACCTCAAAATTTGATAAATTCAAGCAAAATGCAATGTTTAACAGTGTATAAAAAAATCTGGAAATAACTGAAAAATTCAAAACATTGTGAGAATTCTCTGTGAGTAGATGGGAATTCAAAGGAAAATTGTCAGTCCTAATATTGTTCCCCTTCCTTAAAATTTTTTTGTCCAAAGATTACTATTTTTGCCACAATTACTTTACTTTTCATTGCAGAATTTTAGGAAAATGAAATGGAGTATTTTAAGTAGTCAGTTATCAATATAAAGCTTATTTCATTAGTAACACAGTGGTTTTTGATTTAAGGCTCTAGCTCAAATCGGTATTATGCTGTGACTGGTTAAGTAAATGTCAATTTTTGCCAAAACTGATGTGCACTAAGTTATAGAAATGGCTGTACAAAAAAAAGTATGGCAAAATAATTTCTATAAAATTTGGTTTGAAGTACCAATATGTGTAGGAATATATGTGATAAGTTTCGTAATTTTAAAAAATGGTCACGCAGCCACTATCGGGTGATTTGACATGGAATGACCCACTACCATTTAATGAAAGAGTCTTAGACCTAATCTATGTAATCTCAGTACTGTATTTGTTTCATAACAGGCCATACTGTAAAGGATTTGCTGTAAAATATTCACGAAGAAAATGCTTCATAGCTTACAGGCTACATAATGAGATTAGATATAATACTGAAGTGAATATAATAAGTTAGGTAAAAGTTACAACGCATGAAAAATTAAAATATATTGTCAAAGAACTGTGTATTAACATCTGATACAGTTTGACAATGGTAGTTTAGGAGCTATTAAACTTTTGAAATAAAACTAATTTATATTTACGATACTGCACGTTCAATTTTTGATCTGTGAATTAGTCGGAACCACCGTCGCAAGAATTACTTTCAAATACGTACAATGGAAAAACCGCAGAGTTTTTGCTGTTTGTAAAACTTAGTGAGACCATATTGGGTCTTAAGATTTGTTAAAAAGTTTGAGTGGTGTAAAGTTTAACCCAAATGAATAAAGTAAAAGTTTGACAAGTAAATTCAGTGTTCTTGTTAACAGATGTTTACGACTGATCTAGGTGCAGCTATAATGCGCGAGGGATAATTGACGAGCAACTTGATGCTTCTCATTGTACAAAACTTAAGGTCACAGACGTATTTCCCCAAGCTGCTGCAATTGTGTGTCGAAGAATAATTGCAAGCTAACATGACAAATTGTTATTAAGAAATTACAGTAGCTTATATCGATGCTACCCTCTAATATTAGCAACTTGTCGTAAAACATGTGTACGAAATGTACCCTACAAAAAAACGGCAAGTTTAAAGCTAGGAAAGAACACAGACTGGGCCAGAAAATTAAGTGCAAATTGAAGGTGGCTACTCACGCATGTTTACAAAAAGTAACCTGGTAAGGTTAGCTACATTTTTCGTTTGTGACCACAATGTTCAATTATTACAGGTCAGCAAAGTTGTGGCTGAACACATACAAGCAGTTTTAGAATGTGTGCAAATTAAATTTTAAAATCTTCGTAAACAATACTGAAATTTTTACCCTACACAGGAAAACAGTGACTTTCCATAAAAAAAATTGATGTACAGAAATTGTGCAAGTTACTTGATATTTCATCATTGCAGCATCTCGCAATGAATACAAATGTGCCTTAATTGTAGCAGTGCATTTCTCACTGCATGATGTTTTAAAATAATTCTTAAAAGGCTCATAAAATGCTACTCTGAATCACAGAACTTCAAACTGCCTCTCTCTCTCTCTCTCTCTCTCTATATATATATATATATATATATATATATATATATATATATATATATATATAAAACTGAAAGTAAATATACGACATAACACTCATTATTATAAATGTTTCAAATTCTATATTTGCAGCAGTCAAATTGTACTGTAGTAACAACTTAAATGACACAGCCCTTTATATGAGAGCATGCGTTGCTTACATTCTGTGAAGGTTGGGCACAGCATATGTTATAATTAAACGCTGAAAATGCAGACATCTATCACAGTGCTTAGTCAACATTTTTGGTTTGTACAAATTGTTTGAAAGCACACAGATTAAATATATGTCTTTATAAAATCAGAGAAAATAAAGTTTCCAGTAAACACACAAATTTTGTATATCTGTCATATATTTAAGTGTTGCACATGTCGTGCAATACGATACCTTTGCGCTGAGTTGATGTATGTGTAGTTAAAATTAATTAAGTGCTACAGGTAAATGGCACTATCATCATTTCTAAAGTCATAAAAAAACAACAAGAAATTATACCTATTTCAAAACATTTGGCCATTTAGTTTCTCCTGTGCACTACTTTCTATTACTGTATGCGGAAGGGAAATGGATTGGTACCTACTACACATGCTTCAAACACTTTGAGAGCAAGCAGTATATTCAAAAACCTAATAAAACTGTAGTAACGACCATCAAATATGAACGTTCTAATGAGCTTTGGTTCGGTTATAGCATGAACCAATATACACAATGTTCTCATTAAATGCCAGAAAGTAATACTGAGTATATTGAAACTAAACATGTTGACAAAAAACTAACAATTTTCATTTGTCAACAATAGGTATGTAGACAAAAATATATAGGTACACTTACAGTATTGTACTCGGTTGGAGAATGGTGGTATCCTGCAATCTATATTCCATCCATTCTAAGGTTGCAGAAAATGCATGCAAGTGAATGACAGTAAAATTTTTGCATCACAGTATTCTACATTGCTTGGTTTGTACTGTAATTGTTAGTCCAACTTATATGTTGCACAGCTTTAGATGCCATGAGTCAGGGACATTTAATTGGTAAGCCTACTGTAAAAAAATGTGGAGTCGGGTGGTAGTTTAGGGTACACTAATTTGTTCAGAAACCATCAAAAAACCAATCGCCAAATTGAAATTGGAGAAAGTAAAAATCTGCAAGTAATTACAAAATTGAGCGTCCTATTACACACAAACTGAAAAATTCCAATGTGAAATATCAGATTTCAAAATAACATAAGTGTCAACCTGTTGTATGAAGTTGGAGAGCTTTGCAATGTGCCTACGAAATTACATTTTGTAACTTCATAAGACCGTTAAGTACACATTTTTTTACTTCAATGTACATAATTTAACATAAAAAATGTTTCCATTTGCAGACACTACTCTTACTAGAAATATGCATTTTGTACAAATTGCTAGTAACATTTCAAGGCAATGTGTTTCTTCTCTTTCAGGTACTATTTGTCCACAGACTACACCATGTATAAGTGATATTTCTGGTCTGTACGTTCTTTAAAATGGAATGAACACATTGCTAGCAAGCATACACTTATTTAACTAGTTTGTATTCAACATAGTCATCAGACAAAATTACAAGTCAGGTTAAACATACTCTACATACAGCATGATCTCTGACTATATCAGAACATCTAAGAGAACAAAAATCACAACAGAACCAACTCAATGTAAAATAAAAGTTAAAATCTTTCAAATATCAGTAGATCTTGTGAGTTTGAGTTTAGTCTTGTTTTTATAAAAAATTTTGAATTTACGACATGCAGCTTTCTTAAGGGCGCGGTTCACCTCAGTTTTCACTGTACATATTATTTTATTTTTATATTTGTACCATATATTTTTTCTTATTTTAGGCATAAATTGTGATTAAATCTTCCCCTTACGAAGTTTGTGTATCTCGCATAGTTTTGCATAATGAGTCGTAAATGTCAAAATTTGCACTTTACTGTTTTATGTACGCCACTAAAACCAACTCGCATACCAAACTGAAAAAATTCACATCGTATAACAATATTGTAGGCTATGATTTGACACATTTAAAACAAAAATATATATTTGTATTGTTTTTTAAAAATTGTTGAAATTTTAAACTTTTCGTTATAAAATTCAGCATTTTTTGTTTTTATATATTTCAAATCATAGCCTACAACACTGTTTTACACTGTGAATTTTTTCGGTTTGGTATATCAGTTGGTTTTAGTGGCGTACTTAAAACCGTAAAGTGCAAATTTTGATATTTACGACTCATTATGCAAAAACTATGAGAGATACACAAATTTCCTAAGAGGAAGAGTTAATCACAATTCATGCCTTAAATAAGAAAAAAATATCTGGTACAAATATAAAAATAAAAAAGACGTTGAAAACTGAGGTGAACCGCGCCCTTAACACTGTCAAAAGAATCTGCAATGTGAGTAATTCTTTCACTTGATATGCGATTAATGGACTTGCACCATGAGTGTACAAATAATTTGAAAAGTAAATCCATCACAAACTTAAACAAATCATGGTTCTTACATGTGAAAACAGTTGTCAATTTTCATTTAGATACGAATAATCAGAATGTTTTTTAATTGTCGCATGTGACAAATCAAAGGCAAATGCTTTGAAATGCAATCATATTCAATAAACAGTTCCTACTAGAACAGGTGTTTGGATACCTTAATGCTACCCATTAATGTACACTGTAGTGCTAGCTGACAATGGGTTCATGTAATTTTCCGGGCTATAAGTATCATCTTCTTCAGTGCAAAGAACATCAACCACGTCCACACTTACACTCGAATCAGAAGACTAAAGAACTTGTGGCACTCCTTCTTCAAGAAACATATGCAATGTATCAAGCGAGCCCTGACAGTTATCCTTGATACAATTATAATCCACAGAGTGGGTGAAGTAAAGTTATTCACCAAGAGCGTTCTAAATGATGAGGTACATGATGTGCAGGATGGCATGGTGTTGCGCACTCCATGACTGCGAATGTTGCCAAAAAAATTCTCCAGGGGGCCTTAGTTCAACGCTCTCAGAAAAAAAATGTAAATCCCTTCTTCAGAAGGCTGCTCCAAGTGACTTTTAAGCCTTATATTGGGTGTAGCCAGTTTTTTTTACAGGAGGCCTACTTGTTTTCCCTTTGCTGTCCACGAACTGGAATGACTTCATAACTTGAACAGCTTCATTCCAAAACCCAATACGACACAACGTATTAGAAATTGCACAACTTAAATGTTTCCCATTTTGACTTTCACACAGTTACCGCTTACGCTGTCAAACAGCATATCCATAAATAAAATCAGGTCTGCAGTGCCTGTTGCCTTTGCTGTAACACAGCAGTTGGTTTTACCTGCAAAGATGCAAACAACATGATTAAAGTTTGTGACTCAATACTCTTTGTTACTGCTACACAATCTCT
Organism: Medauroidea extradentata; assembly: GCA_003012365.1. NCBI lineage: Eukaryota > Metazoa > Arthropoda > Insecta > Phasmatodea > Phasmatidae > Medauroidea > Medauroidea extradentata. Next base: position 6,130 of record PNEQ01078917.1, read on the forward strand.
ATAATTGAAGCACGCTACAATCTGTTACCTTTGCTGAAACATACTGTGAAGAACATGAACACATATCTACACAAAATCAACCTGCAACCCACAAATGCAACTTTTATGTTCACAATCTCTCTATAATATGTGTAAAATTGTCTGGATATAACACAAATCTTACAGAAAGCCAGATTTTGTTGCCATTCACAGTTGTCGCTGTAATGAGGGTCTATGGTATAAATTCCCAACCTTAGATTGCAGTACATAGCTTACGGCGCGCGCTGTTGCCACATCGCAGCCTCGCTACGAAGTTCAGGAGGTGAACAACTTTAGAATTTTGAGCTTTAAAATATTATATTCTTTATTATTCTAGTTGATATTACAGTTTTTATAGCATCTCACTTCAAAATATGCAATTAATGAAATTTTATATCACTTTAAATATGAAACAATCCACATACTCCACTGATATTAATTCACTACATGAATTGTAACGAGCACTTCATTAAGAAATAAGTATCTCATACATTTTAATAATTATAGCTTCTGCTGACAAAACGAAATTTTTTTCCATTTTGGTAGCATCTGCCTGAAGACAGAAAAGTGGTTGGAGTAGTTGATAATTATAAGATTGATCATTCAAAACCATTGAGATCTGAAACGTATGTCTTTTTTTTTTTGTCACATTTTTGTCTTCTAAGAATACATTTAAAGTGGGAAGAGGAGGGGTATTTATTTACTTGGACGTTTTTACGTGCCCTCGAACAGCACAAGGCCTTGGTAGTGATAAACGGTCGAAAGGGGGGGGGGGGAATGTCGACCATGGCCTTTGTTAAGGAACCATTCCAGCATTCGCCTACAGTGATTTCGAAAAACACATTGGGAAACCGAAATAAGGGTGGTCGGAGCCGGACATCGAAACCGGGAACTTCCGAATGTGAGGCGAGTGTTTTACCGCTGCTGAACCACGCTCGGTTATCAAACAAAAGAGAGTATATTGATGTTCTGCCGTGATGTCAACTTAGACGTATCACTTATTTCTACCACTTCATTAATAATTATATCTTATGTCTAAACGAGAGCACATATAAAACAGTATGTTTACCAGTATTGTTAATTTTTGTACTGTATTTTATGTAGTTTTTCAATACATAAAAACGTAAAGTTGAAGGTGATTATGAATTTTCGTCAGTCAAGGAAACAAATTAGACAACGTAGTAAATCCTTGTAAACAAACTGTATGAGAGTTTTATTTTTATATTTTCTTTGATTTAGGATTTTAAAAATAGTTGCCACACAGGTAGTAGAAATGAAGTATCATTGCCTTCAATTTGTTTACGGGAATTATTGATTGTTTGTCTTTCCTTCATGATTTCAATTTTTCATGTAAGTTTGATGTACTGTTTTGCTATTGTTTCTTCTTATCAGCGTAAATGGTATATTTGGAACATCGTGTTTCTCCTAAAGCATCCTTGATGTATTATTGGCAAGTGAAAAATACTGTAATAAGATCCATACAATATTTCGCTCCTTTTATCGTAGCCTACCTATATTATGACTTTTTACTGTTTTGCCTTCCATACAAATACATGTTAACAAAAAATTACACACGTGAAATTTTGATTCGAAATCAGTAACATATATACGACAAACACCTCGGCCGCGAGACACCGTAGTTTCACTACTGAACTAGTTTAGGACACGGGACGAAGAAAACTGCTGACTAAAGGTAGCCTGTATCTCATTTATTAACCATTCCAGACATAACTTCATAGTCAGCAAAGATAACGGGACGTTTTTTCTCTTCAGCCAATACTTCTAGGGACACTCAGTTGTCAAGTTTGTAGGGTGAGTGCACGGTGAGCGCGTGACAACAATACGCCACACATTTCACAGCTATAAACAAGAGAACGGCTAAAGCTATTGAGGTGGGGTTGCTTTTGCAAATAAATTCAGCTCATTATGAACAACTTCCTCGCTTTAATCCCCCATCTAACTTGAATAGCAAAAAAGTTCTCACCGACCAACTTTTTGATGTTTCAGTTTGTTAGAAAGCGCACACTATGTTAGAAAAAAATTTCTGTACAACTAATGAAAAACAAAATTAGCCTTCAGAATTTTTCGTTTGCGTCCAGATATATGAAATTAAACACCAAAAATCTGGATAAGATATTGCTTTTGATTCGTAAGTTATGATGTGATATATTTAAGGATGCGTGGAAACAGTACCAAGTTCAAAATATTTGTTTTTTTAATTTTTTTTGACCCCTTAAAATTGTGTAAATGATGAACCAACTATATCACCAGAGTCGCGTTTCGATTATGTACAATATGCAAAAATTTTAAAATAAAAGTTACAAAGTGAAAATTTTTAGGATTTTTGGCAACAGCGCGCGCCGAAACAAGGACAGTGCTAACAGCAGTTACCGTGCGATGAATAGAGAGCGCGAATGTCCATATAACCCTGTACTGCAATCTAAGCGTGAGACGCTCTATAAATTATTTTATCTGTCTGATCACAATCTGACAAACCTCTGATGATCGTACATCCGGATCGTACCGACCACATAAAATATGGTACTGGTGCAACTTACTTCGGTAACAGCGTGGTCTCACATAGACATTGGTTGCTTGTGAAGAAGTACAGTCTATAAAACAATGTGGAGAAAAATTATTACGGTTGTGCGAATGTGGCGTTTTGTTTAATGAAACGAAAGTGATAAATAGGCCTATGTCAATTTCACGAAATCAAAATGAAAACTAATGTTGTAAGAGATTGACCCCAATGAAAGTTAAACAAGAGTTTTATAATGGTGAAAATTATTTCATTGAGTATTTATTCAACTCGGTGGGGCACATTATAAGCTATTTTGTGTCGTATTATTAGTGGTCGTACAGTGTAACAGTAGTTTTGAAATATTTCTGCTATGCAGGCATTGAAAAATAATTTTACAGCAGAAGCCTACGAACATTTAAAAGCTGAAGTTGTTAGTAAATTATATGAACAATTGATAAGAACTCAAATATTCATGAAAGTAGAGTATTTTTATTTCATTAGATTATCACCAAACAATTTTCTTACTGAAGCCAAAACATTAAAGTTCAGACTATTTGTTTTCGCTTCATTATAACCAAATTTTGCTCAACCCTTAAAATTGTGAGTTTTTTGGGGGGGGGGGTATTATAACTTTCTTCCTTACAATTTTCAGTTTAGTTTGAATAGAGACAAACAGATCCATCGAGCCGAAAGAAATGTCAGTGGTGGAATGTATACAAGTTCAACAGTGACTGCAACACTCCAAATAAAATATAACATGTATATACTGAGCACATCCTTGGGCGTGATGAGTTGAATTACATGGCTTTTTATATTCACTGTCTTTTTAATTTTTGACATTGGTGTACAGCCACAAAAAAAATTCTTACAGGCAAGTCTGTTTCATTTAATTTCATTTACAGACTTGCCAATGTTATAGGAACACTACGAAGTTGTTTTAATTCATATAAAAATAAAATATTTTACACACACTTAACCAGAAAAGTGCAATTTTAATTATTTTGATTAGTTCGTAAAGAGGGCCATGGGCCAAAATACACTTTTACCTGTGTAATAAATGAAACTGTCAGTATATGTAAAACTTGGGGTCTTGTGCACAACCATTTAATAATTTGACAAAATACTGCAAATAATCACAAACGTAATTTTACTGTTCTTGCCACCCACAGCCAATGTTTGAGAAAATTAGTTATAAGTAAATTCGAGAGATTGTAAAATTTATTCAGTCTTTATACCAATGAAATGTACAGATAACCTTTCAAGAGTATAGAAGTACGCGTAAGCTAATGCATTTAATAGCAACATTGCGCTCACTTAAAAATAATATATACATACACATGTGCATGCACATGCATGCTAGCACACATCCCATACATACATGCACCCCACACATGCACACATCCTACTTTCTATCATTTACCCCATGTAGCCAACCAAACATCCTCATTACAGATGAAACACGTTGACTGAACACCTGAGGACAGTTTTGAACTTTCATATTTTTATGCGCTCAGGCTTCACATTCTCATGTCAGGCGTGGACATGTTCTGGTGCCATTTTTTGAAAGCTGCCAAGACTATAAAACTGCTCTAAATGGCTCCAAGATACCATAAATTTTCTAATTCGCCCTTTACTGCTCAATGATTTTTTGTGTCACTGCCACACTTTTTTTTAATGCAACTATCCTACAATTTTTTTTGTGATTACTCTATAAGTTCCTGTACCTCTGTCATGACCCTTCCCTTACATTTTTTAGCTGTCATACCCTACAATTTCTGTACATCCATTCCACTGTGCCCTGCCCTACATTTTTATGTACCTATATCCAACAACTGTAACCTACCCTACAATTTTCTGTACTTCTACTCGTTAGGCAGTAAGTGGTAGACTGGCAGTTCAACCTCCTCCCTGTATGATTCTATAAATAAATATCATGAATCATAATGGCAGTAATGGTTGCATGAAATTGACGCGGGTCGTCCCTGACCTCCCCTGATCTGAGCCCGTCGTGCGCATCAAGCCCGGCGGCTTGTGCATATTGGAACACACCCGCCCACGTGCGCGACGAGGTAGCGGCGCCTAGACGCCGCCCCCGCGACGTCGAGTGGACGTAATATGTGCCTCGGACCCAGAAAACGACCATCCATTGGTAGGAAAGTGCCCCC
>PNEQ01078918.1:0-10833 GCA_003012365.1 Medauroidea extradentata
AGTTCCTTAGTTCCCTTGCGGGCGAAACATTCCCGGGCAGCTCAAGGTCATTCAACGGGAGTGTGTCATAAACCTGTCAGAGTGAGGGGTAGGGGTGGTGTAGCCGCAAAAAGGGGGGGGGGAGTGAACGACAGTGCATGTTTGGCGACGGTTGTGGAAGGGGATGGGAGTTTGAAGAGTTCGACCCTTGCCCGCTAGGAGCCAGCACAAGCTGATGCCCTAGCGATGGTGGCGATTGCGGCGGTGGATTATCCAAGTTCGCCAACACCGTATTAGAAAAATTAACCTAGGCTCGCGACTTCTACCCAGTATATATATTCAAAGGTACAACTAGCGCTGCGGCCGGAATCCGGTTACTCGACTGGCTGCAGAGCAGGCTTAAGACGAAATGGAAGGGTCCTCATGACGGAGAAAACATCGTGAATACAGGATCCTTCGTGTCAATAAGGACTGTAGCAGCTGGTTGTAGCTCCGTATTATCAAGTCGCGAATGTAGCTGGCACACATGACTTTTTACAGGTATGTAAGAATTAGTGTGCGGTTTACGTTACGTGGACATCCTCTCTAGAACGTGCTATACATATGGACCAGTAATTTTCGCAAAAATATTTTTGCTCCAGCTTGTTTCGATGTCTTACGTGCAGACACGCCTCTCACTTTACCGTGCCAATTAAGAAAATGTTATTACATCACAATTTTGTGGTTTGCGAGTGGAACACCAAGATGTTTATAGAGATAAACATCCAACTCCTCTCAGGTTCGGCAACTCCCCGCACGACAATGCGACGCGCGCCGCCAAAAAAGCCCAGAATTTTCAAATAAGTATTTGAAGAACACTCATAAGGAATTAAGGGTGATTATATTGTCATTTTATACAATCGACTAGAATTTTGTGAAAGACACCAACGCGCCACCGAAAGAAGAGTACAACATACTCGGAACAACAAATACTTGTTGAACGTTCTTGAGAAGGCAGTGATGACGGTTAAACTACTTCAAAAATCTTTTAGTGTCCATGCCATGCCCATGTTAATGTAGTTACTATCATCTGAACGTCATTTAACCTCATTTCTTCTAAATCTTCAAATCGCTCAAAAACTGAATATCTAACTTAAAAGCTGTAGCATTAACGCATGAGTGTGTAAAACTGGTTTGTCTATTTCAGCTCATTGTTATAATTAATTAACAACATAGAAAACTTTTGAAAGATATATCGTCCACCTTGGAAATAAGAAGTACACTTTAAATATATTTCTTTTTTGCATTTTAAAATATTTTATCACTGTTGACTTTAGCTAAAACAAGGTGTTAAGTGCCTTATAGTGCGGCACGGAACTCAATTTTATCAGAACGCATGGTAGTTTTAAGTGTATTTGTGGGTACATCATCATACATAGACCACGCCAATCGTCTTTAATTAAACGGAACAAAGCAATTTGCCTCGCAAGACCACGGATCGTGTTACTGCATTTGGCAGAGTGCAGTGCATATTTGCAAATAGTGTGAGAAGATGTAATCTTCAGGATAAAGACAGAAATGCAAACGTGCAACATTTACAAGGACGCCAGCTCATGTTGTATGGAAGAGGTTCGGCGACAACTCGACCTCTAACCCTGACTTGACTCAGCCTGCGAGAACTCGGACGGCCTGCAGTCACTTGAGACCGTGCGCTTCTGAAAGGTAGTTGATTACAATGTGGCCCGAATGCAATGGAGGTGCAGTCTCTCAAATGCTTCCATCCTGATTAAAAACCTACGTGAAGTGTCGATAAACATTTTTAAGGCTACGCCACATAAACTAATGTCCTAATTTGCCTCTTGTCATAAATGGAAATAAAAATGCTAAGAAAACGGTTGTTTTCGAATGTTGCACGATAACCGACCGGATTGTGCAAAATTTGCAAACGATACTTTGGCAACAATATTTTCAGCTTAAGAGGCATGGGTAAACCAGCAGAAAATACACACCAAAATACATCCTGTAAGAGAATATTGATGTGCGTACTGGCTCTTAAAACACCTACCTCGACATTATGCGAGACGCATTGAAAAATAAAGGAATTTCTCTAAACAAGATACCCTAAATGGTTCGCTGGTTGATTTAAGGATTAAAAATCCCCACCATCGTAAAACGAAAACATTACGCAAAGTCAAGTGAAAGATTCAGAGTGGCCGTTTGAATTTAGATACTTCGGTTGAAAAAAAAAAAAGGGGGAGGGATAATGATATGTCGAGGTCCGAGATGCCGCGAATTAAGTGTTTAGATTTATTTTTACTGTTTGCTAACATCTCCGAATCTAACATCTAAGGAACTAATGAGATGCAAATTAGAGGCAGTGGGAAAATTAATAGAACTGGTATCGATGTTCAACTACCTGGGTGACGGAATAAGAAACGACAGAAATTCCTTCGAGTAAAATTACGAAAGAACAACGCGTCTACAATGTATGGACGCTTCACACTCTGTAGCTGAGAAGAACATATATGACTGTATAATACTACTCCAAAAACCAGAGCAGCCGAGCTCAGGAATGAACAAGAAGAAAAAAAATGATTAATTAGCTCATTAGCTTAACTAAAGTGAAAATATTAAACACATTCTGAGCAGGATTTTATGACGCAATGCAAGGACAGGAATCAGCCATGGTCTTTGTTAGGGAACCTTTCCAGTATTCGCCTGGAGTGGTGTCGGAAAACCATGGAAAACCAAGATCAAGATGGTCGGAGCCGGGAATAGAATTCGAAGAGGTACATTATTCACAAAATGTGACAGGAAGAAAAAAGAGGGGATAATGTAATATAAGTAACAAGAAGAGTAAGACATAGACAAGCTGGTTAACTGTAACCTAAACGTTTTAGAACTTGAGACTCTTTCACACAGATAATTTAAACGGAAGATACCGTTTGCAGTCGTAAGGTCTATACTTTTCGTTACGTTTTACCTTTATTATTCTTTAAACTTCACGAAGCACATCCATCATTGGTTTTTCAACGGAGCATTCATTATGTATTAGCATGTCAAAATCAACGAGAAATGTAGCATCATATGATAAAAATAGACTGCCAAAACACACCACCAGTTTCGCGAATTCAAATATTTAAATTTAAATTTCAAATCAAAGTGAAGGTACTAACATAAACACGCACACCACTCTATATAGTAGCGACTCTCACGGGGGCGACAATTCCTATCGGATAACAGGGCGTACAACCCGTAGAGTTGTTAAACAGAAGCATTAATTAAGTAACAATAAACTTCAAACAGCAACAGTTATAGCTTACACGTTTGCATTATGTTTCGACTAATTGAGAAACTGAACAATGGATGTCACAAACACGGTTATTATAACAAATATCGCTATCTTGCATCAATATCTGTTGTGCCTGACGAATTACTATTGCTTATATGAAAGCGCATATCGTCATGAAACATCCTATACGTGATAAAATCATAAGATTTCGGGAGGGACAAAAACATAGAAGCACTGACAATGCGGTTTTTATTAGTATTGTAAATGCCATTTGACACAAATTCATATGTTATTTATTTGGGCGTCCAGGAACAAACGCATAATAAGCATACTCAGCGTTAGTGGCAAAATGTTGTACGACATTTTACATGCACAATGTAGTAACATTGCACGGAGAGTGTCCCCACTTGCGCTCAACATCCAGGTATTATTTTATGTACGTTACGTCAAGTAAACGTAGTCATGTTTTGCCTGCTCGGGATTGTAACTTGCACCCATGATATGCAGGTCGGAACAGTAATATAGTAAGATACATAAGATATCTGTGGAGCACAAGAGGGGACTAACTACAGTGCTATGTTGCCACATTGTGCTCGTAAAATGTAATCGTAAAACACGTTTGCCACTAACTTTTACGTCTCCAGTTTAGCCCAGGATTCGCGTAGTGTGCTTATTATGCATTTGTTTTTGGACATCCTGTAATTTGGCACATATGAAGTATCCAAAAACCTGACTTGGAATACGTAGAAGCTGTTTCTTATGTCGTGATTCGAATTTCACCTCGTAAACCACATGTTAAATAGTGAACACAGTGACTATAATCATCCCGAACAGCTTTTTCCACCGTTTTACACTTGGTTTCGAGGTTATGTTCTTTACCAGTACATTATCTTCCACAGTTAACTGCTGCGGCTATTACACATTTTGAGACAATTTTCATGAAATTGATTTTAAGGAGCAGACGGACCATACATCAGTACATATTTTTGAAATGTCTTCTGCGTCTGTACTGCTTTGTTAGGGGATTCTTGCTCCCAAGATATTAGCCCAGCTTTTTCGAGGTTTTCACTTGCTTCGACAACGTCCATGCTGTGGCTAATACTTATTGCCTTTTCTGTGTTACGCAGTGCAGTAGGGGCGTTCTTAAATTACTACTAAATTGTTAGTTAGTTTTCGGATTCTAGAGATTCAGTGATTGTAACTTAAAGATAGTTATTAGAATTAACAAAATTTCATTTGCAACACCTCATACACCACAAACTGTTTCGTTTAGCATTGAATCTTCTATCGTACTTCTTACGTGGCAAATAATGGGATCGTGTTATTACAGTCTTCTGCACCATTTCTATAATTTTCCTTCCTCTACTTGCCATAATGTCAACCTTGACATAAACTAAAAATGTTACTTTTTTTTAGGTTAGTTTCATCAATCATACAGAACAGCAATATTCTATGCCGCAAAATGGCTTTCCTTTTCACTGAAATGTTACGCAAAGAGCTAGTTTCAAATTAATGAACTTCATAATATTAATTTCAAATATGACAACTATTCCATAAAAGTAGCTAGGGACCCTTGATTTTCGCTGAAAGAATTTTGCCTCACTTTGCTTCCGTGCCTTACGTGCACATCAGCAGTTCTATTTCGTGGTCAGCGATTGGATGTTTTAATTGTCACGAGCCTTGAGATTCTACCGGAAAATCACAGACGTGTTGTGTTGCAGGAAAGTTTTTGTAATTGGCTCAGTCAAATGAGATACGGCTCTTCACAAAGACACGCTGCCAATAACCATGAAGCAAAATTGCAGATGTACACGTAAGGCACTGAAACAAACTGGGGCAAATTCATTTCGCGAAAAAAACAGGGTCCCTAGGTAATGTGAGGCAAGTGCATTTATGGGGCAAGTGCGCAAATGTCTTGTAAAACTTACATAAAACACTGTAAGGAGCTGCCACTTGTTGGATTCTATTGTGAAACATGTAATGTTTCATTGGTTCGGTATTAGAGCGTGCTGATGTCAATGATAACACACAGAGGTGGATTCAATTTTCCTTTGTTTATTCTACTCTGGGTTTCGAGTCGCACTATCACTTTTCAACACAAAAACATAAAGCGATGCCGTCATCTTTCTTGAAGATTTTAATGCTCTTTGGAATAATACACATTTGTTGTTGTTCTTGGTTATTTTCTGGATGTTAAGCCCTGATCCGCACTTGCCCCTTTAAAATTGTGTGCGGGGCATGTGTGGACCCTATTCGTGGGGCATGTGCAGATTACTCCACAATTACCCCTGACCTGAAGGGGCAATTTTACATTGATCTACATTTGCATACCTTCGGAATGAATGCATATGTTTGTAACCCTCAATAATGGGTTCTTTCCTGTCTAACTACTAATTTAACTAAATCACTATAAAGTTTGAGTTAATCCTTATGAGTATATTAATTCTTCATAAATATTAAAGTCACTAAATACTTGAGTTAAATATGATGTTGCTTACACAATATAATTATGCCCAAGAGGTTTTCTGCATATTGTATTGGAACATTGACTATCCAGTTCTTTTAAACATAGTATTTAAGGTACATCAGGATAGCTATTGCGTTGAGATAACTATAGTGTCATGCAAATTGTATGCGTGGTTTTTTGGGTCAAATTTTGGTGGTAATGTGCGAGTTACTTACCTGTGGTATTTGTGCCAAACTTTTAATTTTTTAGTAAATTCTTTTTTGTTTTTTCTTATTTTAAAGCTTATTTTACTTCTTACTTGAAGGTAGAATTTTATTCCCAAAATTCAAAATTTTGTCTGAAACAATGATGCGTAGCTACAAAAGGTAAAGTGATAGGGGGAATCAATATTCAAGAGAAGATTTGGTTAATGCAGAGTGGGAAATAAAAGCTGAACAATTACCCCTTACAGAGCTTCTAAATTGTACAATATACCGCTGAATACAGTTATTGATCATGTGCTGGGCAGAAGAGGAGTCAAGTCATTATCACAGGACCGGTCTACTGCTCTCTCTGAAGATGTCGAGAAAAGTATAGCTGCAGGGCTACTGGAAATGGAAAGATTTGGGTTTGGTCTTTCAAGACAGGAGCTCTTGTTCTTGGTGCAGGAATATGTGAAGGGCAATAACTTGAATACCCTATTTAAGGATTTCAAACCGAACTATGATTGGCTTTATATAACTTCATGAAAAGACATAACCTTTCACTCAAGGAACCCCAAAATGTTGTAATCGCGAGAAGAAATAGTGAAGATCCTTTTGTGATACACCCTTATTTTGAGAAACTGGATGAGACCGTACTGCAGTTGGGACTTGCTGATAAGCCTCATCTCAATTTTAATATGGCTGAGACAAATTTTTCAAGAGACTCCTCCAATACCAAAGTTGTAGGGGGCAAAGGTTTGCCTTCTTCTCGGACCACAAGTTCATCTAGACGTGACAACATTTCGGTGTTGTTAATGATTACTGCAAATGGCGACAAAGTACTCCCATTAGTTATCTTCAAAGGAGTAAACACGTGGGACGAGTGGCAAGCCCATTCTGAAGAAGCTTTTACTGGCTTAGTGTGTGCTGCTACAGCTAATGGGTGGATGGAGTCAAAGGTATTTCTGCAGTACTTCGAAAAAATATTCATCCCTTTTCTTGGAGAAGAGAGGCTTGCTCTAGTTGTTCGTGATGGACACAAAACACGTGTGTCCTTGAATCTGATTGAATGTGCTAGGCGGGAAAACATCACTGTCCTAACACTTCCTCCACATTCATCACATGTTCTACATCCCCTGACCTAAGTGTGATGAAGTCTCTAAAGACTGCCTGGGTTTTTCATTTGGTAAAATGGCAAAAACATCGCATTGGCCAGAAGCTCCCGAAAAAAAGAATTTTCCAAGATCATCAGCATTTTGTGGAAGGATTTGGACTGAAGTGTAATTAAGTCAGAATTAAAAAAAACAGGAACCTATCTTTTCAGTGGAGAAAAGATCCCAGAAAGAATGTTCGATCCACCAAGGCTTCGTCTTTGGAAGAAACACCTTTCTGAAAGAACCACTAAAGATCTGATTAGATCGAATGCATTCCTAGAATCTGCATTGCAAGCAGAAATTGATACAGCAAACCAAGACAATGTCTCTGGAAACGATGACTTTGCCATCTAACAAGTGATGCTTCTTTCCATGGTTTGTGCTTCAACATCCACGTTTCACAGCTCAAACCTCGGTTTACATTGCGAAACAACCCATATAGAAATAAAAATACCTCATCATCATCATCATCATCAGAACCATGCAGTTCTTACCAAACCACTTTAGCAAATTTAAGGGAAGTTAACGATACTGAGTATACAAAGACTTTTCAGGAGTTGCTTCTGGAGACTGTTCGGAGCCACAAGATCTCAGAAAAAAAAAGAAGAAGAGGAAGGTAACTGTCGGATCAGAAGTCTTAACAGCGGATGACGTTTACATGACACTTCTTGAGGAAAAATAGTGAAAGAAAGAGACTGAGAATTTAAAGGCTTAAAAAATATATTAAGAAGCTCAAGATGGTTAATGCAAAACAAGGCAAAAAAAGTCTAGGAAAAATTCATTATAATCGGATAGTACTGAAGATGATGAATTTACACTGAGAGATTCAGATGAGAGTGAGGATTTCGATGAGTATTTGGAAAATAAGCTAGATAATGATGAAGCAGAAGAACAGGTATCCAAAATAGCAGATGAACTCACCACTGGAGATTGGGCAATTATGAAATTCTCGGGGAAAAGAATGTAAAACATTTTGTTGGTGAATTAATAAATTTTGAACATGGTGAAACCATCTTCAAATATATGAGAAAGAATTTAATTAATGAAGTCTCGACAACTTTCAAGCCACCACCATCAGAAGACAGCAGCTCACTGGATAAAAGTGATGTATGTGTCCTTCCATCTCCCATGAAGGGAAGACATGGGGAAGTCCATTCTGAAACTGATTTTTCCAGCTACAATGTTCAATAATTTTGCAATCTGCAGAATGTGATTGTAGACTACTGCATTTCATTTTTTTGGGAAGAACATATTTTTACTCTTGTACTATTACTGTACTATTGTTCCTGTTGATGTTCATAAATGTTCAATTGTTTTTTTATGAATTTTTCAGACTTGGGCATTGTGGTTTTAAGATTTAGGCCTAAGACTTCGTTCTTACAGTCCTTATTTTAGTGCTAAATTGGTTTTAATTTATTGTTACTGATGGTTACATTTTTTCCGTTTTAGTAAGAGCTGACATATTTAATATTTAGAGTTCTATTTGAGTTCACATTTTTTGTTGAGTATTACCATAGTCAAAATTACTAAATCAAGCACAATATCTTGTATTTTCTGTGCCTTACATTTATGTAAAAACGAAGATACTTTAGTATTACTGTTAATAAAAATGGTTAAACTTAAGTTTTCAATGGAGCACTGGTTAAATGTTAGTTATCTTAGTAGTGTTTTTCGTAACCTTTTCAGACATGTGAGTCATGGGATTGTTAAGTGCGTATCTTGGATAATTTTATAACGATTTTCATATTAAAAAAACAATGGAACCATAAAATAAGTGCGTATCTTGGATAATTTTATAACGATTTTCATATTAAAAAAACAATGGAACCATAAAAAACTGAGCAATTTGGCACTTGCCCCAGCATCACTACCATTTGACTGCTGTATTGAAAAGATGGTATGTACGCACTTACCCCCTCAAAAAGGGGCAAGTGCGTAACCAGGACCTAAATGAGAATATTGATTTTAATAAAGTCACACATGACTAAAAGTACAGCTTGAATATAAATTCCATAGGAGGGCATTCTAAAGAATAATATGTATGTATGTATGTATGTATATATATATATATATATAAACTACAGTAAGAGGGTCAAACTTTTCAAAAACTGTAACTGGTGTGCACTTGCCTCACATTACCTTGCGTAACACGTCACAGCTTGACAAACGAACCTCACGTCTGCCAATATGACCCATTTGGCTGAAATCTCGTAAGAAACGTTTGATTAGTGATCAGAAGACAAGATTTCTCGCGTCAATCAAGGAGCATAACAAGAGGCAAGAATGAGTTTAGGTTTTGTTTGTTTTGTAGACATACATTGTGACTATTTTTTACAGGAATGAATATTTTTTAGCATTCATAGTTTTTGTATAAAGGCATGTCAAAGCCGAAAATTGCCTAAAACGGTTTAAAACAAGAAATGAAAATTAACTGATTTACAGAAATGAAATAATTCACACCGAAGAACAGTGTCACAGGCTACTTTATAAAATAATATAAGCGTTTAAAGCGTAGACCTACTCAGATTTGGGTAATGGTCGGTTCCAATTACGCAAACAACACTTTTTTCTCCTAAATGTTTTACCCCAACACTTAAAAATATGACGTACATACTCAATTTCGACATTCCCAGTTTCTCAAAAATTATGTTTAGATTCTGGCCAGAGTCAGCGCACAAAACGTAATTAGGTTTTGGCTAACTTAATGCAAGTGATACGGTGTTCCGAAAAGAACCACGCCACTTGATAGTTGTGAACTATGGTCAAGAGAAATCACTTTTATGAACTGACAATACTAGAATTAATGCACAAGGAAGCACTTTTCAGACACTAAATATCTCTTTAAATTAAACGTTGGATTAAAAATATGCAATACGTAAATAAAAAAATAAGAAACTTCTGCTGCGAGTTCACAAAACCAGACGTAACAAATTATTTCAGCAGTCAGCTGGAAAGCTCTCACACAGCTATACGGGACCGGCAAACGGTCGCGGTCGTTTGGGTAATAGGTTGGACTCTTGCTAATCCCACAACTTGCTGAACTCGCTAACGTATCATGCAACAGGTGTAACTAGTAGCTGTTCTCCCCGAGATGTACAGGTTTCCTTGCCACTTGGCTGAGTTACTGGCGAGGCATATTCAGGAGCAACCGTCGTGTGGGCAGACGTTATTCGGCGCAGGTTCAAGCTACCAGTCACCACACTTGTCGCTGGCAGACTTCCAGCTCGCTGTACGGGCCTGTCCCTCACTCGTACACGGACAAAGCTAGGCAAGCAGTCAGCATTACTTAAAGGCTGGCAGCACAAGTGCTATGTAATAGCGAGCTGCGGGGAGGAGCGACATTTTTCCTTTCCTTAGATTCCTCCGCGACCGCGGGAGCCAAGCACGTCGTGTTGCCGTGCCTTATTCTCGGCCGTGCATTATTCTTATTTTATCTCCGTGGGCTTGGGGATGCTTTTGTTAATGGCGGGATTATTTTAACGTTTGAGGTCTACATTCCTTGTACGTCTCCATTACTCCCGCGGGTGGACGTCCCTGCTCGGAGCAAGAGTGGGCTAACGGCCGACCAGGTGGCTGCGTGCATGTGTGCGTGTGCTTCTCGTATGAAGCGAGGTCCATCGCATGCTCGTAGAGCGGGGCTGCGAGGTCCTTTTGCACTGCGAGGACCGGACCCCGGTCCTCGCAATGAACGGACCTCAGAATACGCTTCTACGTCCATGTATGAAGACAAAAATACTTTTGTTTTTTATTTTCCAGCCGGTCCTCGGAGTAAATGTGTAA